>CM076608.1:3958273-4060533 GCA_038502775.1 Hippodamia convergens | reverse complement strand
CCAACCCTCCAAACTTTTATGTTGCTTTGTCAACGCAGCTTCAATCTAGTTTAATTCTCTGTTCATAACTTTTCTGTTATACAATAGTTCTTATAGTAACGAAACGGCCGAGTCACTTATTTAGAACAAGGTGTAGAGTTTGTGAAATGAGGACGTGTAAAGTCAAAATGTGTAGAGTTAGCAGCTTGGCTCTATATGAGATCTTGGCAACATATCACATGAAAATGGTTGTAGTTGGATCATTATTGTCCCATGGAAAATATGATTTGCCGTTTCATATTTCCTTGTTGGTGTGTTTTGACATGGTAACTAAGCCGATATTGCTCAATATTGTTTCGAGCAGAAAAAAAACTTTCAAATCCCCGTTATACTAACGAGAAAAGATGAGTAATTTGACTTATTGTTGATTCTAAACATTCCTGATAATTTGTTCAAGAAAAACGTTCAGAAATAATCCTGAAATCGCTGAAAAAGTTATTATATTAACACATTTTCGTTCACCTGAAGTTTTTCGGTTATTTGTGAGAATCAACATTGAAATATATAAACACAAATATGCAGGAAAATAAACTATTTCAATAGTGAAATGAAGATAAAGGAAACAAAACATGATCGTGATTGAATATTATTGGTCATTGCTACTAACATTCCGCCGAGTATTCCGCTTCAAAAGTTGAAGAGGAGACTCCGCATACCACTGGTCGAGAAAAAATTAAATTTTCCCATATGAATGTCGTCTGGCTTCGATCCTAGCGGAAGTCCAGGAGGGATACCTCACGAAGAAGACGTCGCGGACACGCTGAATCGTTAGCAGATATGTTTGTTTATGCTTTTTGCCATCCGGCCTCAGCTTCTTATAATAATAAACCATCATTACCCCGATACTGGTTTCCAAGAGAGAAGCTGCGCTCTGCAGAGGCTGCCCACAAACCTGTCGTTGACGAAAGAGTTGTCTCTCTATTTTATTATTATTAAATACATAAAGCGCTACGTAGCTGTTATTCTTCGCCTTAAGAGCTTAAAGCACCAGCTTGACATGCCTCTAAAAATGTTCGAGTCGGACAATTCGGAGAATACAGTCTATAATCTGCGTTTGAATGTGTACTTTGAGCCGGGATATTTCCCTTATTCCATCTGTATTGCCGATTATCAAGTGCGGATGCTGGTCGTATGGAGAATTGAAGATGCAGGCTATGGTACCCTGATTCTTCGCATTTTTACCTTCGCCTCTCATTTTTTTCGAGTTGGTAAGAACCTGAGAGATGTCGATGTCGGATATGCTAGACTAAACTGCCTTAGAAAGACAGGACGTGGCTGATTTTATTGCCATATTTAGAGTCTAATCCCGTGCAACTTTATCTCAGGAAAATTTTGTTTTTCATCGTACAACGTTGCAACGTCTTGAACCATTTCAGGCTTACATCGTGATATTCTGCAAATATAAGAACTCAGACATGAAAAATTGTAGGAAAAAATTGACGTAGTATCGTAGTATGAGACCTTTTCAGAAGCTGCTCGGGTTTAACATTAAATCATTCTCGTTAAAATAGGTAATATAAGAACACTTGATTAAGCTCTTTCAATTTCATGTACAACCTAAATAAGAAAAACCATATCAAATTAAGAGAAAAAAAATTCGAAACAAAATTATAGAGATGTTCAGGAACCAACAAAAGAACGTGAAGTACAATAATACTAAATTCTAAAGAAGTTATAGAATGGGCTCCTATTGCAACAAGAATGCGAAATTTTTCGAACGCATAAGTGTTGGAATTGCCTTGTACAATCATTATTAGACGATATTTTTCTCTATTTTCAGTCAAGTTTTGTGAAATACTCTCGAAGTTCAATGAAAAATTGAGATTATATATCTTAGTGACTTTTGAATTTTATCTTGGCAGTTAGAGTGACTATTACGAAAATAGACAGATGAAGGAATTTGAATTGACGTGTGTTGAAAATCAATAGGATCGGAAATCAGAGTTGACAACCACAAAACGAAAAATATAACTGAAAAAAAATGCTGTAATTAATTAATTAAAGCACTACTTTAAGTACTCCAGAGAACTCAAGTCGATATTGAAATAGAGAAATTTCATTAAATTTAATTCCATATGTGCATGGACTTTCGGAAAAAAAGAGAAGAATTGGTCCTAAATTCAACAAAAAATTTATTAACATCTACACTAAAATAAAAACTAAAACTGTGATTGAGAAACAAAATTAAAAAAATTGTGTAACCATTTTTCCCAGAATTTGTGGAACTTATACAGGAGGAACATCAAGACCTTCAGAAGTAAAGCGTGAACATAAAAATAGCATAAAAAATAGTGATATTGATAGAAAGCAAACTGCAGATGATTAGTTAAGGATTATTTTGTTGGATGACAATGATTATCTTGTTCGGTGGTAGTGGATCGTGTTTGGATTGATTTGTTGAGGAAAGAACTGATATCCGGAAATTTCGAGAAGAGATCTAATGACATTTTCCACGTCAATAACACTCGATTTTTTAAATTTTTTTCAGGAAATTTTTCTGTGTCAGTTTTTGTAGGCAGATTTTCAGCAATCAGTAAAACAACCCCTCATGAATATTGCCAAATATGCTAAGAGTAACACAGTAGGATGGTCGATGCAGGTGTGAATGTTTCAATGAACTTTCAGGAATTCCCCAAAACCATTTTTCGGTTGACCCTCGTATGAGACATTCGAAGTCCCCGTTATCGAAAAATAATTGTTGCTGACCGCTGTTGGTGTTACACATCGAAAGAGAAATTTAAAGTAGCAGTCAATAAGCGCTTATAACTTACGCAAACGGATAGACAGATTATAGTTTACGTTTACGGTATGAAAAACACACGACACACTTTATAATTAAGCGATACAGATAACTGCCAAACATCTCAATTACTCCGGTTAGATCACGAGAGATTATGTGGGATAGCACCCATTTAGCTGGAAGTTTTCATAACGCTGTCATTACCGGGAAGGCTGTAATGGAGGCCTTCGGAATAATTGTAAACGATTAAAGTACGCATATTTGTAGGTTTCGTTAACTTCGAATCTTTGGTACGGTGAAGGCATGTGGGAGATTTCCGGGTTTTTTTATCAAGCTGAATTCGTGGAACAACAATTGAATTCCTTATCTCTAGTTGAAAAATTCATTCGGAAGGTGCATAATATCTACATCCGCATTTTCGCACAGAAAAAAGAGCGATGACGCTTTGATTTTTGCAATGAAAAGTTTTAGTTGGCAGAACTATCATCTGCAGTACAAATTTGGCAGAAAATAGATGGTGACAAGAAAGTTCGGAGTACCAATATTTAATTATGAAGTATTGCTGTGCAATCTGAGCGAAAATGGGATTTTCGACTATGTGTGAACAAATTCTGACGGCCAGATCCTACAAGAGGCCGGACGACATCAGGGATTCTAACCAAAAACTTTTTGGAACATGGATCATCAGTTTCCCCGTCAATTATCGCCACCTATACAAGAAATTCTTGATGTCAAATTAAGGCGGTTACACATTTTGGAACGAATGGACCTCTTACGTCTCATGAATATTAAACTGTGCGGATAGAATCTGTTGTTCCAAGAAAGAATATTTTTGATATACGTCTGAGATCCTCGCTGCTTCATCATTAGTGAATTAATTACGGTTCGACATATTTCTTCGGTAACATGGGAGAATGGACGTTTTTCCTGAAAAACGGCGAAATTATGCAAAAGTGTACAAACGCGGTAAACGAAATCGCCAGATTTGTATTCAGAGGCTAGCTCGCGTCATTTGTCGAACGCTCATTTACGTCCGAGAAAGTGATATAAATAATGGCCCCCTAGTCATTTGTCAACATTAACATTCGGTTAATTTTTTTTAACGGGTCCCAGAAGGTGTTTTCGATCGGAATGGCCTAGCAAGGACGTTCCTTCTTGTGTTATTAATGTAAACGTAGAGTGTATTCATTACTATTCATGAGACTCTGTTGCCCCGTGATAGATGTGATTTCAGTGTTTTATTCCGTTGTTGTTGCTGTCTTTCGTAATATGGACCCGAGAAATGACACAGAGTTGAAATGATTTCAGAGATATACGAAGTATCTTTTTGGGATATATCGGGTGTTTCAAAGTCTGGAAACGGTGGATTTCTGATTCTTAGATCTGTAGTAATTTCGTCCGAGGAATCGAATCGTCCAATCAGATATTGGGCCCAAAACGGCCTTGTCCGAGTTATGAGGCCCAGCTTTGATTTTTGAACAAAAAACGGTGCATAGGACCCTAAAATGGACAAAAAAATTCTGGTTCTAACCCAATCGAATGTAGAATGTCTTGCTGTATCCGAATATGAAATCGTCTGCATTTGCAATTTCAAAGTTGGACTTCTTATCTCGTATAAGGCTCTTTTTGACCCAATCTGATGGGCTCCATCCATTCAACGCGAAAAATTACTGAGGACCTCAGTATCAGAACTTGAATTTTTGCATCCTGATCTGTAGGAACGTCCCCGGCTTTTTAACCAAGAATGGATGCAGATGGCCCAAATATGGACCAAAAATTTACTTATTTCATTTATTCCACTCATCCTGAAACAAATGCACAAAATCTAATCATCACAAAGGTTAATAAAAAACGGTTCGCGTCTATAAAAACACCGTCCAGCGCTGATCGCGGATAGGAATCAAAATGGCTAACTTTAATGATGGCTTTTCTATGTTTTACTGATAATCAAAGATTAAAGAGTATAAAGATGGAAAACGAAGCGACCACAGTGATGCGAGCGACATCTGTAGTTTCAAAGGAAACGGGTTATGGTTAAAATATTTAATTAGGGTCTATTTGGCAAAGATTATATAGAGATTATTAGGAGGCTGTTGTTAATTTTGAAAGAAATACTTGAATAAATATTTTTGCTGCATGACGATTGTATTTTCACGTATACGCGTATTTTTCACTGAAATAACTCGAAATCTACATGGGTAGCACCTAGCACATTCTATAATCTTTGTTTGTGTGTTTTTCTGTAATAAATTTTGTGTTAAAACTGGCCGACATTTACAATGCATGGTGATTAATTGCAGAAATAATAGAAAGAATAATATGGAATGTGCATTATTTTCATAACCAGAGAAAATGGAAATGTAAGTTTTGAAACTCGTATCATGTAACTGTCTTGTTCATTGTTCATTCAGTTTTCGGGGCAAATATATATTGTTCTGGATAACGCATAAAGAACTTGCTGGGCTGACCTACGGGTCTTGTTGTACACCTCTGATATTTTTCTTTTATTGTTGTTCAAACATTATGTAATTAATATACAGTGGATTCTCATTGAGTCGAACTCCTAGGGACCAAAAGAACTGTTCGACTTATCCATTGTTCGGCTTACCAAACATTCGAGTTATTTCACTTCATTGAGAGAAAGACTCAGGTAAACACGAAATCATCATCAATGAGAAACGAGCGTCTGAGCACTGGAAACATGTCCTTAGGGGTCGAAAAATGATATTCATCATGTGTGGTGATTTGTTTGCGAACCGAATCTTCAGTTCACTGTATGAATAAGTTCTTGAAATTGTTATAATAATTCTCTTATATGTGAACAAATTTTTGAAATGTTTTCAATGTTAAATATGTTAAAATACACTGGGTAAGATATGTATGAATCGGGTCCAGAACAACTGTTTGACTTATCGATGTTCGATTTATCGAGAGTTCACTGTATGAATAAGTTCTTGAAATTGTTATAATAATTCTCTAATATGTGAACAAATTTTAGAAATGTTCTCAATTTCATAATTATTGTATTGTAGTTGATTTTACACAATCATTTCAAATAAAAATATAATGAATCCAGAAGCGTTTTTCATTTGATTCAAAACAATGTGTAGATGAAAAATATCATCCTGATCAAAAAGCAGAGTCTTGCGTTTGATTTGTCGATCAGGATGTTCCTTTGAAAGCTCGACAAAGAATACTCAATTTAATGGAAATTTATGAGAAGTATAATTCGAATTTTGCGCCTATTAAAATAGTTTTCTGTACTGAATAATGTTTTCAGCGCCTTCTGTGTGTCAAAAGTAAGAAACTAGCTAAAAATCATTGTCGGATTTTAGTAACACAGATGTAAAGGCGTATCCTATCTTTCTAACTCTATAATCTTTGCTAATAATAATAGTTTTATTTTGAAGAATGTCGCAGACGCTCATCGAATGAAACAACGTCAAAACAATAAATGGATACACAACTTCCTATCTATGTATCCAAACAATCACTCATAGAATAGGGTTCTAGCCAATATGAGCATTTTCAATATTTGTACATTTTTTCAATTCTTCAGGTCTATTGAACATTCTGATTTTTACGCACTGTGAGGGGTCGTGAATTGTCTACACCTTTGGTATTTTGAAAGTTGATGAAGAAACCCTATCGAATACAAGAGTTTGCAACACAGATATTATTATTCAACATAAATTTTTTTCGAACGCCCAAAGAACCGATCACTTTCATTTTCAGGGCTCGCGTTTCGAAGAACACCTCGGGGACGATGTCCAGGTCGACGTACAAGCCGAAATTCGGTCCGACATCGAGCGGAACATTTTCGAGGCCGAGATATCATCTGTTATTTACCATCGGGGCAGATAATCTGCCGCGGCCGTATCGTCCATTACAGAAACCTGTTATACATAACACGCAAGTCACCTTCTTGTCGATACAAAAAAGTCTCGGTGCTGCAAACCGTGGTAATTTCATCTTTTGCGGCGTTTTCGCATCGGCCGCGTCTTTATCAGATCATATCTGCCGGTTGCGGTAGATACAGGAGTCGTTTTAAATCTTGCATTCTCCGGCGACCCCGGTCAGCCGACGCGTTTTTGTTATCTCTCGCGCACGCAAACCTGAGGATGGGATGCAGATTCAATTACGTACTTTGGGTGTATCGGGCGAGGAGTCCTTGATGCCGATTCTTACATTGGTCTTTTGTCTAATAGGTGGATTCTTCAATTAGAACACTTCTTCTCATGATAAAATGGTGGTGACTAAATGGTGCAAATACTTTAAATCTAAATGCAGATAAAATAAAGATACTCTATTTCTCCAATTCAAGATCGAAAAGAACCTATCCAAAGAGCATCAAAGCCAAAGACTGTGATACACTAACCAGTTCCAGCTCAAAGCTTTTAGGTATATTAGTAGATAATCACCTGAGTTGGGATCAACATTGTGATAGTTTAACATCTAAACTGAATACCGTGATCTACACAATGAAGGCTTTAAGGAATCAAGATGATTTTAGCACATTAAAGACCATCTATTTTGCTAACTTCCAATCTCTTTTTTCATACGGCATTATTTTTTGGGGCCCCAGTTCACATGCTAATCACATTTTCGTGGTTCAGAAGCATGCTATAAAAACAATGTTAAATATGAAGTTCAGATCATCCTGTAGAGGTGCGTTCAAAGCTAATAACATCTTAACTATGCCAAGCCTATGTATTTATAGAATTTTACTTTTTGTACGTAAACATCCAAATTATTTTGCAGATTTTAGAAATAATAACGCAACTAGGAAAACTCATGAATTCTTTTTTCCGATACATAAATTTTCGAATACCGAGCAGAGCACTCTATATATGGGAATTAAACTGTATAATCTTCTCCCGAATAATATAAGAAAGATTAGTTTATATTAAGCGTTTCGTGAGTCTGTATTATCATTTGTATCAAATTGTGAGCCATATACCTTCAACGAGTTCATAGATTTCTGTAGAGACAAAAGTTTCTGAATTCATGATTGATATGTGACTTGTTTTCATTTCATTGTTGTATGTATTATGATAATGATTCTGGGAATAAATGGATATTATTATCATTATTATTAAAAAAAAAGTTTATTCCCCGAGTATTTTTTCAAGCCCAAAACACGAGAACTGCTAGACCAAATCCAAAGGGGGTTCTCATTATATAAGAATGAACGTCTTTACACTTTTTTTCACACAAGGAAAAAGAAACATGCTCTAAAGGGCAAAAAATATGACCAATTTCGAAATCCATCAATTAAATCAAGAATTTGGGAAATTTATTCAGACAATTACTACACGATGTTCGACAACTAGTGAATCAAACGTCGAGTGAAATTAAAGTGCAGAGGAACAAAGTAAACTTCTAACGTGAAATTACAACCGTCAACGAAACCCCTCATTGTGGAAGATCCAAAATACACTTAACCTCTTATTTCTCCATCATCTACCACACACACTACCAAACATTCTGTCCCAATTCATCTGGGGCACTATTATATATGAACCAAGCGACCAGACGAACCAAGTGTTTCGTCGTATTTTTGAACCCTAATTACTTGAGTTTGGAATAAAGTAGATGAACAAAATTCCCAGGATATAATGCCAGTTATGAAGTTATCAAACGTGCAAAGTTCCAATTGCATAGCTCGTACACTTCAGATTTTACAGATATCTAAAAACCCCCGATTTCGTCACTCTCTCACTGATGATCATAAAAACTGTTAGGGTACTTCCTGATGTCCTATCAAGTTGATATTCGGTATGTGAGCTAGTTCAGTAAACAAACAACGAAAAAATTCATAAACTTGCAGCAGGAGATGTTTAAGTTTGTATGGGACTTCCGCAAATTTTGATGCTAGTGGTCTGAAAATATATATATGTGGTGGATTGTTTGTTATTAATATTAGAAAAAATATTCAAGAATCCTCAGGGAAAATTACCCCCACATTTTGAATAAGGAGATAAAATAAAGCGCTCGTAAAACGCCTCATGTGCATTTACACCAAATATATACAATTTCCCTGTAATAACCTCAACTACAGTTTACATTGTGCAATTTCCCGTTGTCATCATTGTATAATGATAGGATTCTTCAGACAATTGTTGGAATGGCAGCTCTCAAATACATCGCCATCGCAGCTTGAAGCTAGGTAGGTAAAAGTATAATTCTATACTTCGTACATTGTTGATTTTGAACATGAATAATTGTGAATTAGTTTGACTTGAAATAGATCTCGCAATAATTATATTTCATTTAATTATTCTTGGGGAAAAAATGAACAAAATGAAGGGATTTTGTCATAAGCAACGTACAAAAGGAATTGAAATCCAACCAAAAACATTTTCATGTAAAATATTGCGAAGACGAGGCCGTATTTCTAACATTGACAAAAAGTTATCAGATCTCATGTAGAGCCAAGCTGCTAACTCTACACTCTTCATATTCACAAGTACCTATTTATTTCACAAACTCTATGCCTTGGTCAAAATAAGTGACTTGGCCGTTTCGTATCTATAAGAACTATTGTATAAGAGAAAAGTTATGAACAGCGAATGAATTTTTCACCTTAAGATCAAGTGGCGAAAGAGAAACGGCCAAGTCATTTATTTCGTCCAAGGCATAGTCTTCTATTCTGAAAATATTTTGCAATGAATTACTCCACCAAGAAATGAGGACACTCAAGCATCCTAAAAGAAACCGTAAGTAATCTGAACACTTTTATTAACTCACAGAGGAACAATCCCCATCTGGTTGAAAAATAACTTCATGCCCGCTTAATCGTTAAATTAAAAAAAATACCAAAATGGGATCTTGTGCTTACACATTTGGATCCAGAAACTTCCATGGTAATTAAACAGATTATCAAAAACTATTGAAAAACATTCCTGTTACAATACAATTTCCTTCTCAATAATTCTCCAGGAAGATAATTTTATTAATTCGAATATTCTAACGTAGATCTCGAAACAAATACTGACTATTCAGAGTGAAACAAACAGCACAAAATACAATTAAACCTTGCTTTTTGAATCCAAATAACAATATGCTCAACAGTATGGCTGTAATAGAAAATTAACAACTAGCTCCGAGTACCTAATCATTATCATAAATGGTAGGTATCAATCTCGGTATCAATAACCTATTCAAATCATTATAAAAAAACGTGATGAATTTGCGAAGTCCTAGTGATAATCATTCCTGGAAATAAATAATTCAAATGAATTAATTTCGAAATTGTCCTCAGTGGATATATTCAACTTGAACTGCAATAAGATTTATACTTATATTATCATTATTTCATTCTTTTCATCAGTCAAAAGTATGTACTATTTGTGAAATAACTGGGATTATCGAGGAAAAGTATAAAAACACACCCCTCCAAAAAGAAACGCATCGAGCATAAAAACAAACGACTGACATTGGCTTCAATTATCCATTCATATCAGCTATAATGAGCCGATT
Source organism: Hippodamia convergens (assembly GCA_038502775.1). NCBI lineage: Eukaryota > Metazoa > Arthropoda > Insecta > Coleoptera > Coccinellidae > Hippodamia > Hippodamia convergens. Next base: position 4,050,272 of record CM076608.1, on the reverse strand, counting down.
CTCTTGACTTGTGCCAAGGTTCTATTTCACCCACAATGGCAATGAGGCATTGTTGCGGCCAAATAATGAATATCGGAAAAAACTGGCGAGAAATAAGCATTGAATGCTGCGAACAATAAAAATCCATTATGCATTCCATGTTTCCGATAGTATTGTGGTAATGAAAGTGAAACACTGACCGTTCAATTTTTTATCGATTAGCGAAAACGATATTGAACTAACTACTAGATTTATTTACGTTAACTGGGAGAATAAGGTCAGTTAAAGGCCAAATATAGTGTGCAATTAAATTTATAAATAGATAGTAGCAACTGATTTGATTGAATACCAAGTGAAATACGCATTCAATTATTCAAACTTACAACCATGATATCGGTTCGATTATGATCAAGCTTGGATATATTTTTTTTTAAAAAACGAGGACAACTTCATCAAAGGGCAGGTAGCAATACATAGAAATTAGTGATCATTACTCCAACAGCATTTTTCTGTCATCTCAAGTATCTCAGGGTTTCCATCGAGGTTTCCATTTGGACCCACTGTCATTTAAAATTTATAATTGATATTTTTTAATACTTCAAAAAATGTGAATGTGTGTGATTTGCTCACGACTTGAAAATTTTCTGAATATTGAGTTATTCCATTGTTTGGGATAAACAATGAGATAAAAGGGCAAAGGTATTGAACTAAACAAGATAATTGTAAGAAATTTTCAAATTTTGTTCGAACCAATGATGAGACATTGAATACTACAATATAACTGCTAAAGTAGATATCTACATATTTGTTTAGTTTCATGACGTCAATTCATTGAGGAAAATGCCTATTCGGCTAAGGTAAATCAGCATGACCAAAATTTCAACAAGTGGTTTACGTCATGAGGTTAATCACCTTCCAGTGCTGATTTACCTTGTTTGTGTATTGCACCTACAAACAAGCAAATAAAGCTCAAGGAAAAAAAGAAACAGTTTGGAGTTATTAGGTATCAACCCTAGTAGATCCAAATTAAACATTGCATTATTAGTATCTAAGAAGGTTATGAGGTGATAAATTTTCGTAAAGGAACATTATATGCACCCTACTCATAGTTAAATGAAGCATTCACACATCGTTAATTCTTGATTTTTGCCTTTTACCAGAAATAAATTATTTATGTAGTTACAGACAATATTATGTTGTTAATAAAAATATGAATGATTTCAAAAAGTCGGTAGCTTCCGGTTTATTTTTTAGAATTTTCGTAAATGATAAGGTATAATTCTTGAAATCGCAAAGATTTTTCATTGGAGGAATAAATAGAAAAACACATTCAGCTATGGGTATATCGGTCTCACTAATTAGAACTTATTGATGTACAATAAATTTTCAAAGGTTTCAACAACAAATGTTCGGGAAAGTTTGTATAAATCTAGTTTTACCGATTCAAAGTAGGTAAGTTCCACTTGTTGCATCAAGAAAATCGATATACAGTTGAGACTTTTGAATGAAAGGTCGAATGCTTGAAACGCTGTATAGCAGCATCGCGTAAAGCTATACAGTTGAAATGAGATTGGAGTTGAATTGAGTGTGGTTACCTCACTTATCTCAGAACTGCAATATTTCCTATTTTCGAACTTAGACATCCGCACACAATGTTAACACACCGAAATTCACAACGGATTATGTACTTACACTGATTTTCGCCAACGACAAAATACAGAAAACGACTGCAACTGTCTCCGGCCAGATAAACTTGATCAAATAGAGCAGATTGTTTGCTCAAGCCAAGGTTTGTACAGACATTTTCAATAAGTCTTAGTTCGTCTACTCGTGCGCCGTCAAAACATAAAATGGCGACTCGACAAACAGGCGAAAAAGAGTGCCAGAAAGTTCGCATTATGGCGGCAAATTAATAATTTTGTTATGAAAATTTCAGAACAAGAGTTCGACAATGAAAACAGTGTAATTTCCTTTGGAACTTCTCGCTAATATTCTCGTCAAAGCCAAAATATATTTCCTCATTAGATAAAAGAAGCTATATTTCATTATCGTGATGAGTTCTTTACAGTACTAAGAGTGGTGCTGTAATGAACTCATTACAGAATTGTTTCCAGATATATTTTTTGTTTTGTGGTTGTCAACTATGACTTCCGATTCTATCAATTTTCAACACACGTCAATTCAAATTCCGTAATCTGTCAACTTTTGTAACACTCACATCAACTGCCAAGATACAAAACAAAAGTCACTAGGATGAAATTTTCTTTGAATTTCGAGAGTATTTCTCTAAACTTGACGAAAATGAAAAATATCGTTTAATTCTCGTTGCAGAAGGCAATTGAAACACTCATTCGTGTTGGATTAGGAGCCCATTCTGCAACTTGTTTCAGAATATAGTAGTATGCTATAAGAATTAATTTCAGGTAAGAAATTGCATCAACATTTTATTTTACGAAAAGTGGAGACGAAAGGAATTACACTACGAAGATGTGCCAAATGCAGTTTGGTGAAATTTAAGCTCGGATTTAAGCGCAGAGCACCAATTGATTGGATCTAGACGAAAGAAATCGAAGGCTCAACTTGAATGAAGATCTCAATTGACACAAGCAATACCGAAATCATAAGAATGTATTTTATGGAAATTCTAGATATGATAAATCAAAAATTATACAAATAGATGATAATAATAATATGAAAACTTTGTGATGTTTCAACACATCATCTTTCATTTATTGAAAGGGGAGAACTGAAAGATTTTGGGATATAGGTATCGAAATTTAAAAAAATTAATTACTTTTATTGCAGATATCCAGAATATCATTATAGAATTTGAACGACAGAAATAATTGGTGTAGTTGGACTTATTTCTCTGAGAAATTTTAGATTATTCACCATGAAATTTTGCCCGAAGAATTTGGCTTTTGAATTAATTCTATTTAGTATGTGGGTACGAGCGAGAAGATCAATACGATTCTCATTGAGAAATTGAAAATACCCAGATCAATAAAAGTGCCCGAAGAAAAATTACGAGAATGAAAGAAGAAAATGTGAATTAAAATAATATTACTGAAAATTTGGGTCACAACCTATCAAAGTTAATGAACTCGTTAATGAATCAATCGGAATCAATAATTGAATAAATCTTTGCCATAATAGGAAACAGGTTCAAACATTTTTTCGTTGAGATAAAATTTGCAACAACTTGGAATCTCGAATATCAGAAAAATATTCGACCTATCATTTTTGGTTTCAACATGGAATACATCCTAGTTGTTCGAATTATTTCTGGTTTCTTCAATTCTAACAGAAGAAAATTATGTACTCGAAACTTCTTGAAATTTTCATACAGGGTTGGTCTTTGACTTGTGCATTTATTTCAACTGAAGACTCCTAAGGTCAAAAGAAATACTTTTTGTTTCCTCTATTTCTTCCGATTCAGGCTGTTGAAAATCCATTAGAAAAATGTATATCTCTAACATACAGGATTTTATGTTATATTGTGTACAATACCATACCAACGCTCAATAAATAGTGTAACAAGATTTTATCGAATTGAATGAATTTCGGAATAAAATTGATGATGTGAATATTCCACTACCACATACCAACATATTTTTTAATTATACCAGAAATTCTAGGGACCCAACTCCCAAAAGGAAGTTGAATTCTTTTCGATGAATATTTGGTCATTTTGTTAAATGAAAGAATTATTCATGAAATCTCGTTAAATGCGCATTTTCCAGTAATGAATCATTTGAAAAAATCTATATAAGCGTAACTGAGAAAATTGCTCACTTCGAAAGAAAAAAAATTCTGCTACATATTTTCGAATGTTTGAGCGGTAGATCTGATGCTAAAAACTCCATGGGTAACATAGTTTTTTATGAAAGTTTGAAATAGCGTGAGATCTTATTATCTAGGCTGAATTGGAAAAAATGGTATACGGAAAAAGTCATTCTTTCGATCACAAGAACCTTTTGTTGAAATAAATGTACAAGTCAAAGATTCACATTTTGTCATTTTCGTATCATCAGAGGAATTTTTATGAATTATTCCTTGGTGATGGCAGTATTTTTCGAATTATTGTTAATTCAGGATTGGGGCTTAAGGGAAAGGATATCCGATTCCATGAATTCTTATTTCCCACATAGCAGTGGTGAAAATTTGTCGGTGACCTCAAATAAAATCACGTACAAATCCGTCGACCTCAAGAGAGTCCACCAGAAAGCGTAAACAATAAAGCACCGACTGACAATAAACTCCACTCGTACTTACAGTAAAACAGTTCTCTTATCACAGAAAAACACCAACAACCAACATCGACATCCACCAAAAAAATAAGAACAGCGCGAACGTGCTCGCGTCCAACATAAGGGAGAAACAAATAAAAAATACAAGATCGCACTAGAAGGAATGTCACATCACTGTTGTGCGTGCGTAAAACTGTCGCGCGCGCCAACTGCGTTCACACGTTCGTCAGGCAGCGTAGCGAAGTGTCGACTGAGCGGCTCTCGGTTGCTTCGCGCCCACCGCTCGAAGTGTGCGGACGATGGTGGGCAGAGTGCCGTGATTCGCCGAGCGTGGAACTGCCTCCGATGCGTGAGAGCCCCCACCAGCCGACTTGACCGCTCGGAGAGTGTTTGCGGCAGATCGCGTTGGGTAAAGGATCGTCTCGTGGGTCTCTGGGTATCATATTTGGCAGGTCTCGAGGCCACCTCGTTATTTGGTCAGGTTTGCTGCGGAAAATCTCAGTTTTTCTCTGTGGTGATTAAATGGTGGCAATGAGAGTTATCGAAACTTTTTTTAGGTTCACAGTCCGTTCAAATTTGGAAATAGGTGCAGGCGGATGTCATTGACATTCTCTGGCAGCGTTCGTGATTCCTTAATTTCTCAGAAGAATACAATAAATTTTGGAATGAGTGTCAGAGAGTGCTACAGGACTTCACAAAAGTTCTCGATCCACTGTTTAGGAATGATGTTCATTCATTTCGGTGTGATTATGGCTTCAAACATTAGTTTTCACCGAGTAGGCTTCCTTAAATAAGAATTTTGTTAATTTCGCACGTTCTTTCTGGAGTAGGACCAACTCACAACTTACCCCTTCCCGATGGTTACGATACATGGTGGAAGAATACAAGGTGTGTTCTTGCGCCCCTTGTTGCACACTATGACGTCAGTGTGGTCACGGATTTAAATTCTCCAGAACTTTATGAATGAATTTTTCTATTGTATTATAAATTCAAAATTTTGTTGGTCTTGATTGATTTGAATTTCTCATGTGAAATACGTATGGAGAACAGAGAAATCAGTATTTTTGCACTTTTGTGCGAAAAATGACGAACTTATGAATGATATCTTTTGAGTCGTTGGAATGATCTTTAACTAATTTTTGATGATGGTTCTTCATATTATTTCTCGAATACAAGAAATTCAAACTAGACAATTCATCTTCATTACAAAAATTCCTGTAATCTGGAGGGAAATTAATTAAACTCAGAAAAACAACTATGGTGTGCTTTGGCTTGAACAAACTCAAAGAAAGAGCTATTTGAGAGCTCGTACAAATATTTCGTTCATCTTTCTCAAATAAGATAATAGAAAAATTTTCAATTGGATTTCATTAGTTTTCATGGAAAGTAACGAATACCTACGGTTATGACTCATGGAAGCTGACGGTTACAGCTTGCACAAGACTTAAAGCGCAAAGAATCCTATCCTACGCATGCAAAAAAAAAGGAAATTGTTGAAGTTTGAAGAAGAAAAAACAGTGGTCTGCTTATTATCTGCGCCAATGTTTTTTTTTCTGGAAATTATTCCATTTCTGAAATAACACAGGTTCCACTGAAAAAATTGTTTCGGTACACAAAAGACTACCAAAATAAATGTGTTGTTTGCTTGAGGTACTTCATTATATCGAAAACGGTGCATTCTATAAAAAAAATCATAGGTTTTTTTTCAGAAAACACTCTGTTAATTAGAGAAATCGAATAAATTTCACGAAAAAAGTGGCGTTAGGTAGATTTTATGACCATTTGAAGGTTTTTTCATTAAATGGATTGTTTTTTCTGGTGTCGCACTATACTACCCAACAAGACATATGAAACACCTATCCTGAGTTGCAGGAACGTCCATTAAATTTAAAGCTCTCTTAATTCTCCATTAAACGGAGTATCCATGGCTACCACCGTTTAAGGGAGAATTAAATTTTAATCCAACTCAGGGTATGTGTTGAAAATGTTCAAATAATGGAAATGCTCCTATAACAACGAAACGACAATAAAAAATCGTATCATCAAATGACATTGAAAAACCAACTACTGAAGATTTTTCACAATTTGGTCTGATGAGGAGCTTTGACATACTTCGAAATGTTAATTAGTTTGATAGAGTTGAGTTTAATTGTTCGTTAATTGTTATGGTAGGTCAGAAATTTCACTGATTATCCTGAAAAATGAAGGCAAACATGTACCTACGGGACTTCTAAATATTTGAGAATTTTCATTTGGTTTTTGTCAGAGAGGATGTAAAATCCAGAAAAAGTTTCAGAACACTCACAAAATAAACTTCAATCGACATACTTGAATTGGAATTGTATCCAATAATAGTTCGAGTAACAAAAGAGCACCTCTACTATACCGAATCCTTTTTGTATCGACATTTAATTTTTTTCCGTCGGGAACATGTGTCACTATCAAAATTCTAGGTATGTACAGGGTGGTCAGATTTCGATGATTTGTTAGGTACTGCATCCCCTAAATTAAAAGAGATAGAAAAAAAGTAATTGTCATGTTCTCTTTTTTCGAGAAACATACCTAAAAGGCTGTGAACACAGCAAGTCGCTACGGTGATTTTGCCATTTGGCCAATTATTTTAATTTGCTATACCTAACCTACGAAGTATTACTACTACACTCTCGAAATAAGAACATCTTTAGTGCAGTTTTTTCAGTACCTTTCACCAGTGACATCGAAACTTCAGTATCGATTTAAACTTCAGAGCAATTAGAAAAAATGGAAATAATGGTGTGCTATGATATTTTTCGAAAGACTTCTTTTAGACAATTTTGAAAATATACATTATTTTAATTTTATATTAATTCAGGAGATGTAATAAGTACTAAATCATCGAAATCTGGCCACCCTCTACCTACTTGAAAGGTAGATATAATTTCCTCGTAATTATCGAATAGACTTATATCTGGGTAGCTTGACTCTCAGGTAAAAGACGTAACAATTATTGGCAGGGTGAAGCCAGGTTCAATTTTGCGAGAAATAGACTGATTATTGCTGCAGGCGCAAAAAATACTGCTTTCGATTAAATACCCTATTAACATTTATTATATTGACAAGTTGATAGATATTGTTTTTGCAGATAATAAGAAATAAATCCAGAAATGTTCAAGTTTTCGAATCTTTATTGTTTTAACTGTTTGTTAACTACTGACCAAATTATATTTCGGCTTGCATCCTGATACTTCTTCCCTGCTGATATCATCATTCAATTCTACCAGAAATAAATTCTGGGTTTGCTAAAAGTAAATACCTATCCATACAGTTTACCGATTTCAAAATATTTTGATTTGAAAATTATTATGAAGTAATAACCGATGCTGGTAGTATTCATAACGTTGTTAATTATCATAATTCTCAATGAGCATGCATTTCGTGAAAAACAATTTTTTTGTCGTGTGAATGATACCTCATCGATGAAGCCAAAAATAACGTAAAAAATTTTCATGAATTTATTTTCTTCCGCCCTTTAACTCAAGATCAGATGCGTGATGCTTGATCTCGAGACGGGCTTACCCTTCTTTGAAACACTCTGTTTATTATGTTTTCAATTTCCGTAAATAGAAATGACGTTTCACTGCAAACAATTCACAAACTTCAATGTCTTGAAGGGTCTATTTTCATTATTTTCATGCGCAGTATTTGTTCCTACCCTCAGTAACTTTGTAGGACTTACGGTATGATTGAAACTAACATATTCTACAACTCACAGTGATCTGAATTTCAAGTTTCATGAAGAGTTTTTTGTTTGGGCGATCCTTTTATGGACGATCTATTAATTCTTCCCAAGTTAAGAGCATACGTTATTATTTGAATTTATATGAAAATTTTACACCTATGCAGCAATTTACTCAAGAGAATATTTCAATAATCCGTACTAATTATAGGCTTAAAATTACCTCAATTCACTCATGGAACAGCTGACATAAAAAAGCAATCAACTATTGAAAGTTCTTGATTGAAGAAATATGTCGTTAAAGAGAAATGATATCTTCCTTTTATTAACTCACCCAAACTGAGGAAATAAATATTCACGAATAATCTTTCCATACGTATATATTTTATGTGCATCAAGCCTGATTAGGTCATCCACCTTGTATTAATTTCATTTCATTATTTATTAAGAGATTAGTTTTATTGAATGCCGGATGGCAAACCTAAATGCACTCAGAGCTTGATACTCGAATTCACTTTCCTGATTCGGTCTATTAAGATATGAATATCCAATAAAATAGACACCTGAATATAAATTGAATTTTCATACCAGACCTAACCTACAGAAATCACTTCACACTGGATTTCTTCTAAATGGTGCATGTGTTCAGATGTAAAAAGAACGGGAAATGTCGATGATTTATGAAAACCTATTAGATGTCGATGTTTTTCGAAATCATCATTAGAGACTTCTTACTCCTGCCGACAATAGCATGTTATCATTAGACAAAACAAAGGCTGGAATTCTACACTTAGGTATATAAAGGGTGAAGGTATCTGAATACCACCGAAAAAATGTAAGGGGTGAATGTGTGCTCAAAATTAAGGGGTATTTGGTATGAAATTAAAAAAAAAATTTCAAGAAAAAACTTTTAGAAATAGAAAGTTAGTAAATACATAAGGCTTTTCAACCAAGTTTTTTAGAAGGAATATTTTCCTCCGACAAAAGAGTTGTGAGACAAAATATCTTAGGAGTGGACAATTTCAACCCCTTTTCAGCCTACTTCAAAGTAGAAAAAATTCCAATGTAGTAGGAATTTTCAGGTTGAGTCACAAAAGTTTGATTTAATAAATTGATTTTTGGCGAAAATGATTCATCAAAATTACGTCTTTCATTCACCGTTATGAAGAAGCTGCCAAGACGTTTCAAATGAAGTATCACTTAAAACAAGGGCTAGAAGCATTTTCTCACCATTTCCATAGGTTTTATCACTATGACGACATTCCAATTTTCCAGAAATCAATTCAATAGAACATCTCATTCATGAAATTTCTGATACAGAAATTTGGTAACTGATTTTGTTAATTGCCACACTGAATGAAACGAAATTAATGGCTATCATTCAGTTGAAATGTTCGAAAATGCTGCAACTAATGAATCGTTACTTTTCAAAAATTCCTACGAGATTCCTCAAGTAATGGTGGGACTCCATAAAATCCGTCTCAGAGCGTCGTAGTGTTACCTAAAGGTTTAAAGGTGTGGTGCTAAAAATAATTTCTGATAAGGCTACAATCGGATCTGACGAAAAAATCATAAAAAACTCTTTGTCGATCGCCGTTCCTACTCAGATAACCCAGTCTTTATCTCAAGAAATTAATGGTTGTTACATTCTCACACCCGCCGCTTGGTCCAGACCACTTAGTTACATTTTATTATTTTATTGTGATTGTACATTGTAAAACTACCGAAACAGTCAGTATCAGTACTTGAAGAACCGGCTTTGTAACGACCTGATAGCCTTCATTGATGATTCCGTGTTATAAATGAGTGAGAATGCCGCCCTCTTTTCGCTGATAAAAAATATTCACTTTCCCGTGGAACTGATATACTACTTGTGTTGTTTACAGGCACTTGAAAAATTAATCTTGGCCGAAAAATCGAATTAAATCGTGAACATCTTCCATACGATGATTTTTTAGAATATTCGACGTGGATTAACTCAGCAACAGTGCATCGATGAACTTGATTCAACTTTTGGCGATGAAGCTCCATTAAGGAACACATTCAATAGAGTTCATAGTTAAATTTCGTGAAGGTCGTCCAAAATCATCAGTTGAAACCATCATTGATGCTGTGGGCGAAATGATATTGCGAGATCATCGTGTGACCTATCGAAATATTGTGACAACCTCGCAGGCATTAGTCGGACCAGCATACATTCAATATGATCATTTATTATTTTCAAAAATCAGTAGAGGGGTGTGGGGTGTGAAGAGTGGACGATTTAAAATAAAAAAAAGCATATCGTCGGCGACACTGCAAAACCAAGTAACTGCAAAAATTGAAATTTTCAGGTGGCAGTAAAAACTTAAAAGTTGTGGATTGATGAATTCGATTGAATACGTTATAATTATCCAAGCACTTGAATAATTAATTATCTAAGTGATTGGATAATTATAACGTATTCCAATCGAATTCATCAATGCACAACTATTAAGTTTTTCCTGCCTCCTGAAAATTTCAGTTTTTGCAGTTACTTGGTTTTGCGGTGTCGCCGACGATATGGAGACCTACTTTCGAAATTACAAATCTATGCATAATAATTAGTAAATGAATAATGGTCAGTATGGAGTACTTTAAAAGGCATAAACTGTGAATTATTTCCTAAATTTTTTAACAAAAAACGCCACAACCAATTCTTTTTACACATCGCTGACTCAAATTGCCTTTCATTTGATGTATCACAATCTATATATTCCCATTTGAAAAAAGTAAAGAGGTGAGGGCGTAGGGGGTGAGAAATATGAAATTCAAAAAATCATACGATCTCTTGAATTTAAAAATCGATAGGTGCGAGGATTTTCCTCAATAATTCCTCATGAAGAATATTTTGAGGAACAATGAAAGGATTTTCGATGATAAATATTTGTTTTTATGCTCTAGTAACGAAAGATAAAAATCAATTAACGTATTCTGGCAAAACTCAGATTATACTAAAGTTACGTTGAAAAATCCGGAAATAAACTAGGTTATTTATTGTCTAAGGTCAGAACCTAAATCGATCTTCATCGAGCTGATAATAGAATGAAACATATTTCAGAACAAACTTCGTATATTAGGAATAATATGAATAATATTTTCAATTATTTTTTGAGAAATGATTTTTCATAAAATTTTGCATCATGAACATAATAGAACTGAGACATTCGATCCTATATTATTATACGGTATTTAAATTTGAATTGTTAAAATTCGCAAACCCTATATCAACGTATTCACAATGCAACAGCTCTTATGCGGATATACTATTTTTTTCTATTATCACATACGTGAATGTAACTTGTATCGACATACCTGTTTATACCTGGCAGCCCAGTCAGAGACGGGCCCAAGGAGGGGATGGGGGGGGATGATCCCCCCCCAATGTTGAACGAAGTTGGCAAATTTTCAAAGCAGTTGGAAAAATTTCAAAGCGGTTGGAAAAATTTCGAAAGCAGTTGGAAAAAATTTCAAAGCAGTTGGCAAAATTTCAAACCAGTTGGAAAAAATTCCAGAGCAGTTGAAAAAAGTTCAAAGCAGTTCGTAAAATAATTCCGAGGAGTTATGGAATACGAAGGAATCTGAATTAGAAAAAACAAGTTTGCAATCAGCACTTGACAATATATTTATAGCCGGCAATAAATGGTATTTAACCCACTATTTTTATCATCAAGTGTTGGGAGAGACGCGGCCTCAAGAAGTAGGTACCTAGTTGTAAATTTTTCAGTTACGTCGCATAGACTGTGTCATTAAAAAACCATCTGGTATCATGAATTTATGTACGCTCTTCGTACGTTGTGTTTTAGTTTTGCTAATAAACAATATGTGTAAATAAATTTGAATAATGAACCAAAAACGATTCAGAGTGAAGTTTGAGTTATGTGGTACCTCATAAAAAATTCAAAAAAAATTTTATGAATAGAAAATGCCTGAAGGACAACAAGTGTGAAAGAAAATTATGGGTAGTGGCCACAGAATACCTTAAGTAATTTTGTTCGAAATTGTTTCTTCAATATAACTGATTTAGGTCAAAATCGTTTCCCTACTAAATTGGGAATCTGTCTTTTTTTAGGAATTTTCTTGATTTATGACACACACTTTTGACATACTTTTTAAGTTTTATTCCCTAGTTATGTTGCTTTTCTTTATTTCATGAAATCTGTAAGCTAAAGTAAGGCTCATTTTTTATCAAACGAATTATATTTTCCGGAAATTACGGATGAGCAGTTTCAACATTATGAATCTCATCAAAGTATTCAGTAATTATCTTTGATTTTTCATCTACCCAACATTCAATCATGTATATTTCTTTATTTTATGGAATATGCTTTTTTTCGTGAAAAATCTCTTGTTTTATCATGATGCTTGAAATTTTGGGATACACCCACCAAAGAATGAAACTGAACTAAATCAGAGAATGAGACAAAAAGTGTGTCTCAAAGTTTCAAACATACTTCAAGGTATTCCTCATAAAAAACGATTCCATAAAGTGAAGAAACTCGCATTATTGAATATTGGGTAATTGGAAAATTAACGTTAATTTCTCATAACTTTGATTCCCAATATTTATTCCTTTCTCGTAATTAAAAGAATAGATTTTTCAGAAAAAATATTTTCTCTGATAAAAATGAGCCCTCACTTTCAGATTCCATGGAATAAATAATTAAAGAAGAACTACAAAACTCAAGAAACAAACAAGTAGTGTTTCTCAAAGTTTCAAGCAACATCAAGATACTCTTCATGAAAGAAACAAACTCCATAAAATCTACTTAATTCAATTTTCGGTAGATGGAAAAAAAGTTAATTCCTCCCCACTCTGTTGAAATTCATCATTTTGAATTTTTTTTATCGAAACAAATATTATACCATAATATGTATAACGGTTTCTTGTTAATTCAATGTCCATCAGTTGGAAAATTTTTCGATGGATTTCCCCCCCCCAAAAATTTGGCTTCGGCCCGTCCCTGAGCCCAGTAGTTCGTCCAGATAAATGATAGACAACCCCATGTCTGCACATGTTTCATACTTGAAGCCCGGTTTAAAACTTTCTTATCACCTTGATGTTGCAAAATTTTATGAAAAATCATTTTTCGAAAAATAAATAAAAATATTCCGCTCAGGATTTTTCGAAACAATCTGTTTTTCATATATTTTCTTATGAACAGAATTTATCATGAAATAGGTTTTATTCTATTACCAGCCCAATGAAGGTCTATTTAAGTCGTAAATTCGAGATCAATGCTTAAGTAACCCATTCAATCTGTCTTCATGAAGCACTACTGTCAAAAAATGCCCAGATTATTTCTCTATTGATATAAAATCCAGCCTTCATGCTGAAATCCTACTTAATTTTAAACAAAATTAATGAAGGCTGAAACAGCAAACATTTCAAATATTACATTTCTCTGACTTGCTCAGAGTCATTTCATCAATTGGAGAAGAATTTTTGGTGAGTTATCTCAATTGAAATCAAAATAATATGGTTCAGTTTGAATAGTTTCACACGTTTTTCTATAACTGCAAGCGGACCCTGGAAATCTTGGCATTAAAGTATCAGGTAGCAATGTTCAATTGAAGTTTGGACCCTCTAGCAAGAGGGGTGAACAACCTTTTATGAGGGATGTGGGTCGAACAACATATATTAAAGGAAGGCCTTTGAAAGGGCTGATAAAAAGCACTTTAGTCACGCGGTTTATATTAATTTGACGAAAGCGTTCAAGATTAGAAGTCTCAAATATGAAATTTGAAAAAAAAAGCAGGAATAGAGGAAACTGTAAAATCAACATCAGGACATCCCTAAGGGATGTAAAATGCCATTTCACTTTTATATTCTGTAATGAGGGATAAAAGTACAATTTGTGTAGTCCTTAAACTGCATAAATCATTTGTTTCCTTCTGGCAGTACTACCATAAATATTGCATTTATAATTTTTCTCAGCTGTATAATTTTGTTAACGCAACCGCAGACAAGTTTCACCTACGCGGTTGAATTTTACAGAAAATGTGCCTACCTTCTCTGTTGACACTACATATCATGTATTCATTGAATAATAGTATATTCTAAAACAAGATGCAGAATGAGCTCCTATTCCAACACGAATGCGAAGTTCGAAAACGAGCGACGAAGGAGCGAGTTTTCGATAGCAAGAGTGTTGGAATTGCCTTCTGCAACGAGTATTAGACGATATTTTCTCTATTTCAGTCAATTTTTGTGAAATACTCTCGAAATTCAAATAAAAATTAAGGTTAGTGACTTTTATATTTCATCTTGGCAGTTGGTGTGACTTACGAAATTTGACAGATTACGGAATTTGAATTGATTTATTCGAAACTTGATTCGATCGGAGGTCAATACTGACAACTACAAAACGAAATATATAACTGAAAACAATGCTGTAATGAGTTTCATTACAGCACTACTTTTAGTACTGTAATGAACTCATTACGATACTGAAATAGAGAAAAGTTTATTATTATATTATCTCATTGTTTCAGAGTACCATGGCCAGAATGGAATGGGGGGAAAATTTTATTCAGTGAGCTATGAATGAAACCGATAATCGCAAGATGTTCCGACAATGGAATCTAAAGTCCAGATGCAGAATCCGAGCTGAAAGAGTACGCAAAATTGGCGAGATCATGATGTGTGTGAAGTTGTCGCAGTCCTTTTTGATTTTCGAAAAATTTTTGTTTAAAATTAGCTTAATTGTGCTGGTTTTGTGCTGCTTCGTGGCGTTGGCATTTTTTTTAATACATACCGTTCTCAATATAAACTTTCCACATGAGTTAGCAATATTGACTTAAATTGCAAAAAAATAAAAAATATAGTTTAACTTAGATTTTGTGATGAAAATTAATATTAATATGATTTCAATTTGCAGGAAATAAAATTGATTTTAGCCTGTCGGTCTGCAGCGTATACAGGGTGTTTAAGAAAAATCAAGTTAAATAACGAAATTTCATTCCAAGAGAATTCAAGCATTTCAAGACTATCAATACAAGGTATGGCCTCCACAGGCATCAATAGCAGCTCTTCCTTGCATACTACACACGAGATTGTTGAACATTTCTTCAGGAATTTGGTTCCATAAACGGGACAGAAGTTTTCACAGATTATTTGAGCATTCTGGGGTAGGTTGATGATTATCTAATCTTCTTTGGAGCATATCCCATGCATGTTCTATGCATTTCAAATCTGGTGAGTGCGGACATGGGCGCCCGCAGGGGGGGCCAGGGCCCCCCCTGAGATTTTGATTTTCGTTCTTGTTTTTGAGCAAAACCTAATACTGATTTCGCCTGCGCCTCATCAAATCATTATTTGGCTACCCCTGAGAAAAAATTCTGCGGTCGCTCATGAGTGCGGAGGTATTGATAAATGTGGAATACCAAGCTCCTCGCGCACATTCTCAACCATGGCTGCACGGTGCGGTCTAGCGTCATCTACTGAAAATTGAAAAGTTTCACCAATATCAGCGTTTGGCAAAACATTGTCAATGACATGCTTTCTATAGTGTAAGGCGGTGATATTCCCAGGACAAATGTGTAGATCTGTGCGCCCGCTGAAACATATCCCAGCCCATACCATAACACTACCCCCTCGGAATCGATGGACTTCTTGGACATAGCGACGATTACGAGATATGCGTGGGATTGTCCATACCCTTATTCTTCGAGAATCTGAAAATCGTTCATATCTGGATTCATCAGTGTCCATTTCAGTCTTTGATGCTTATGGTCACGTGTTAATGGAACTCCTCTTAATCGACGTCTAGAACCTAGATTCACCTCTCCCGAACGTCGTCTTATGGTTTTGATGGAAACTTGGATCCCATCTGCATTTTGAAGAGTATTCCGTTGGATTCTAAACGTAGATGTAGGCTTTCTTCTCGCCGAAACGTTGATGAAACGATCCTCAGCAGGTGTTGTTTTTCGTCGCCCACTACGCCTTGGTCTTTTCAACACGGAACCTGTCTCCCTGAACCTATTCGAAAGTCGAGATATCACACTTTGGCTGATTTGGAGCCTTTCCGCTTCAACAACCTGAGTTAGGCCACCCTGCAGCATTCCGATGGCCCTATTAGCCTCAGCGTTTGTTAATTTACGTCGTGGCATTTTCAGAAAACTCGTTTCAAATCGAAGCCGTTGATAAACTGACTCCATTTCAAAATAAGATCATTCATGAAGCATATGCAAAGAACCAAACTTCAGAAAAAAGGCGACCAGATTGACGAAATGTCTCATACTGATTTTTATTCGATCGATTCAAGTTGTTTTTCAGTTTTAAATGATTTCACAGCAATTTTCTCGAAGATTAGATACTTTTCAAAACGATTGAATACGATATCCCTAACTCTTGTGGAGCGGTTTATTTCTCAAAATGTGTTGTACGAAACAATTTTTTCGTTCCACACATTTTGTAATAGGGTTAATAAAATAATAGTGTTCTTTCTAGATAAAAGTCTGGGACTTCTTCATGGACATACTCATAGGAAGATCTAATGAGGACGTATCCGCCTTACAAAAAAAAACCATGCATAACGTCTCCTGTTATATGTTAATAACTGAATCTCCCAAATGGTTGTTTCGAATATGTCTCGCCAGTGTAGTCATTACAGGGTAAGCCGTAACAGTTGTCTCTATTCGCCGCCAGTTTCAAAGGGAAACGTCCGAGTTGAGACGTTGTTATAGTAAATCACAATCACAATCGCATGCCTCCGAACAACGTGGATAAGAATAGAACGCCAATTTGCGTTGATATATAGTGCGTGGCGCCCTCTGGCTGTTCCTATTGACTTAGGGAACCGTAATTACGCAGAACTACCGCGTTTTGAGTTGAAACTGGCCGACGTAGAACCTACGGCTACGTAAATGTGGTAGTTGTAGGTAATTAGGACGTTTTGCACCATATACTCTGATACACATGGATGGACACCTAGTGGGTGTAATTTGTATGTTGATTGAAGAACGAATTGACAAAAAACCAAAACGCCTCGAACTATATTCATTTATTGATTTTTAAGCGATTGCATAGCTTTTATCTCAGGCTTTGAGCTCGGCGACCGAATGTAGAAATTCCGTAACGAAAAAACCTAACACAGCCGTGTATCGTCGGTTCAGTTGGGCAGACTTCGGCACGGTGTTTGGGTGCTTGCGACTAGACGGATGCGTGCAGCCACTCTAGTAGTGCAAAATGGAGTCGGCAATCTCGCTGTTCCCATTGAATTACGAACGGCAAATATTTCATCAACATCGGATAGAAAATGTATAGCCAAACGCGAACAATTTCCATTAACCTCAGCTCTTGCTCTAACTAGACGAAATAGTATATGAGTATAGTGAATCACATTCTCAGGAACTCTATCTTGCACTCTCTCGGGTGACTAATATTAAAAAATTGTATATAACGACAAAAAAATGATAATTCTGCATTTAGGTTTTATCATAACCGAAAACAAGCTGCATCGATCTTTGTTGCAAGAATTCAAAAGACTGTCTTTAAATAGTTTTTCAGACGACAGCTCCAAGTGTCTTAGATTTCATTAGTAATAGAAATAGCATTTCAATAATGACTTTCAATTGTCAAAGTCTACATAGTCACAAATAAGATTTACAAGATTCAGTTACGAGACAAACCAATGTGTTACTTCTTACCGAAACATGCATGACGCGTGATAAACCGATTGAAATACCTAATTTCAATGGTATTGTTCAATTCAAACGAGATACTGTTCCAAAAGGTGGGGTAGCTATTTATGAAAATAGTTATAATGTTACTAATATTATGACTCTGAATATTGAAATAAATATTGGAGACTTTAACGATGTTAATGTTAGATGCTCATTTGTTGGAGATATTTGTTCATGCTTATGCAAACTTAGAAATGGCCTACACATAGTCATGGTAGCAATTTACATTTCTCCGAATCCAAAATTGGACGAGGTAGACCATTTTATTCATCGCACTTTACTGGAGTACACTGAAGATGGGTCGAAAATACTTGGTACAAATGGTCATAAATTTCCACTTATCTTGGCTGGGGATTCACTTCGCTGATGAAAAATCAGAGCGGTTGACAACTTTTCTTTCGGAAAAATT
This sequence comes from Hippodamia convergens, assembly GCA_038502775.1. NCBI lineage: Eukaryota > Metazoa > Arthropoda > Insecta > Coleoptera > Coccinellidae > Hippodamia > Hippodamia convergens. The sequence continues at coordinate 4,032,214 of CM076608.1, read as the reverse complement.
GAATTTAAAAATGAATAATGATCCACAAGAATCCACAACAAAATATGGAACCATTATTGACGCGGTATTTTCCAGATATTTAGAAGACATTAAGTCTGAAACTTATGTTTCTTATTTCAGTTACCATAAACCCATAGTTTCAATGATAAACATTCCTGAATAACCTACATGTATTGTAAGATAAATAAAAAAAATATTTTAAATCAACAATATTATCTTCTTATTTTTTAATAGATGCTATGCAATAGCTTTACCGCGACTCAATTTCATAACTCATAATATTCAATACCTGGTTTGACTGATATTCGCTCGGTTTTTTGTTTTTTGTTAGAAAACGTTTTTTCAAAATTATATTTATTATGTAAATTGTCTACTGATGAAATATAAATAATGATTTTCAGTCTTTTCGACATAATAATGAAAACACCGAGTGTAGATAATAAGTTAATACATATTTTTGTCATAAAGTATCATAATGATGCAATAGGGTCTTAAGCTTGAGCGAACACTATATTCCAGATATGATGAGGATTTTCAATTGAAAGATGGACTTTTGAACGCAGTTGATCGCTTGACTCTCGAAAAGGCGAGGTATAATATGCCATGCATGAAGACCGAACTGGACTTTAAGCTCGACTTCAAGTCATCTCCAACAGATTCAAGAGTTTTCCCTTCTTCAATTTCATTTCATGTGATGGCAAGTCTGGAATGTTGACACTATTACAAAATTCGGTTGTGAATTCGACTGCTATTTCAGGATGATCTTCTTTGAGTTTGAGTCATGATTTTGAACTCTCCGGGTTAATGAAACTATATATCATTGATTGTTTTAACATCTCTTTTGAGAGGCGCATGTATTGCATTGTCTTTTATTCCTTCATAATTTCCATTCGCCGAGCAATTATAAATACTTCATCAATAAGATTATTGTTTGAAATGGTTTTCTGCGGCAAGTTAAGTTCTTCCATATTACTTTGAGTCAGTTCGCCATTGCCTAATTTAAGTTAATTAGCAAACTGCCGTTGCTCTATATCAACGCGCATATGCTCTTCTACTTTGAAAGTTTTGAAAACGGGCCCTTTTCAAGTAAACATGTGAGTGAAAATGACACAATTGATCGATTTTATCTAAGACTGCTATAGAATATAGCTCTTTACCAGAGAATGTCAATATTCCATCACTTAAGGTGGGTTTCACGAAACTTTGATTGTACGATCAAAAACCTTACTTGAATCCACGAATCTCAGTGGCTCTAATCAAAATTACAGTTCTCGATCGGGCAATCAAAGTTTTGTGAAACCCACTTTTACTGTTAAATATTCATACTTCAAGACCTGAATAAATTTCAAGTAAGTAATGAAAGCGATTATTGTTCCGTCTTCCTTGGTTTTTGTCCTTTTTAGGAATAACCAACTTGAGCTCAAGTACAATCCTAGTTTCGTGAGCATTTTGACTGAATTTCTAAGAGAATGAAATCTATCTTTGAATCGCTATGAATGTCATTGTATGTCAGATTATGTTTTTTCACTCTTATTTAAAAACCGTCCCTTTTCAGCCAACTAGGAGGACAAAATGAGATACTTCAACTTCTTTCATAGATATGACTTTTTATAAATATAGAATCATCGATCTATTCAGGAATATTAAGTATTTAATGTATAGAAGGGACAATGAAAAAGTTACTATGCAGAAGTAGCAGTTATCAATAGCTTGTTTACGGAGTTATGGATTAGATAACGTTAGCCATCCCGTTCCATCCAACTCTCCCCTAAATAGGTGAAGAAACAACTCTAATTTGAATGTATTAGGTGTACAACTTTGCTTTCGCCGTTTTGCAATAGCTGGTAGATATAAATAGATCTTAGATGTCATTCAATAAGTTGAGGTATTTGTTAACATAACGCCATAGAAATATTACTGGATTTTGTGTCTGCATCATGAAGATTTTCTCGATTAATCATGTCAGTTTACGAGACGAATTCTTGTCATTTGTGTAGGGTTCCAATTTTCTGCTTCAATATGAAGAAATCTGTAGCTGAGGCACATCGAATGCTCTCAAATACCTATGGTGAGGCCGCTATTAGTGAAAGAAAGTGCCGGGAGTTCTTTTAACTCTTCAAGAACTCGGATTTAAACGTCGAAGACCAGCATGGCGGTAGAAGAGAGATGGTTTTCGAAGATGCAGAATTGAAGGCATTACTTGATCAACACAATCACAGGCCATCGTTATCGAACGCAATTAATGCGTTTGAGCCAAGCATTGAAAGACAAACGGTCGTAATACAACGAGAGACATGATAAAGTGATTTTACATCATGACAATTCTCGACCCCATGTTGCGAAAGAGTTCAAGACATGCTTGAAAACTTTGAAAAGGGAAATCTTACCCCACCTGCCGTATTCCCCAGACGTTGCTCCCTCGGACTATTACTTGTTTCGATCAATGGCTGACCAGCACTTTCAGTCTCATCAAGAAGTGAATCGATTCAAAAGACGACCAGTGAACTGATTGTGAAGACAGTTCTGGACTTGACCACCGAGCAATTTACTGCATTTGATATTATCATTACACTGAAAATCTAGATTGTCAAATTAAATAAGATAAATAAGCCAAATATTGGATCAACCTGTAACTAAGGAAAAATATTTTACTACATGTTTTCTACACAGAAAAGTATACCGAATATTTTTTATTTCAGTTTAATTTTTTGTGGAAGGGTTTTTGAAGAACATTGTGAAATATTAGGAACATACGTCCCGAATATTGTCATGTAGTGCCAATATTGGGAGCGTGGTTATAAACACTGTTATAATACATAATAAATAACAAAGCTATAATGTCGTTATAAAACTTCAATTTGAAATAAATTTTTCTGTTCGTGCTGCATAAGAAGCACAACCAGTACTCAGTCACAAGCGACGATTTCCTATTTCAGATTCTTCTTCCAAAATATTTTTTTGTGAATAATTGTATTATCGATTTGAGTGTGCTTATCACATATTAATTTATACGCATAAGTTTATGCACATAAATATGTCAAAAAAATATTATGTTCCAGATAATGCCAAGGCATCATTTATATTGTAAGTCTATACGGACTCGATAAACCGTGAAGATTTTTATAGAGAGGTTGAAAACAAGCATGCACTCTCAGACTGCGCACTTTCATATTGCGTTGAATTGGTTGATCTCAACATGTTGAATGATTCAGTATGGATATCGTCTGCCAGAGTAGTGACGTCAGGATTTTGGAACGAATGGCAGTATCAGGAACATGGCAATATTTGGCTAGGTACTTTATATGTCACAGTGAATATCCTTGTTTGTGCTGTTTCTGCATCTTAATTTTAATTGGAAAAAGTGGAATGATGTGACTAGAATCTAGAATTTTTTCTAGATCATTTCCGGGTCAATGATTGTTGTGACTTAAATATGTCTGTCAATACACAACACTCACTTGGTACACTGAATAATCATTAGAATTCCCTGTTAGATTTCGAAAATTAAAATTCAAGTTTAGCTCCAAGAGCCTGATGGCTTTTCGTCTCTCCACAAGCCCGAACATATGTCCCATTCAGGACATAAATTATTTTTTATTCTGTTTGTACGCGTGCCTTCGGGATCTATTCAAAACAGACAATGGTCCCAACGATACCCTCCAACGACCCGTAAAAGAGCAAACCAAGACGGCAGCAGCTCGTAAGATAATCAGCGGCCCAGCTGAGCATCTTTCGTGTTCTCACCTACTTCCCTCTAATACCGGGAAGGGCCGCTGTTCATAGCACGCTTTGATGAATCGTATAGTTTTGTGAATCGATGATTTGTATTTGTGTTTCGTAGGAGGCTAAGCCTGTTTCTAGCGGGGTTTCTTTGACCAGCGGTCAGTCGTGTATTTAGCGAGCTTGTTTGCAAGCTGTGTTACACAATTTGACGAATGTTAGGCGCTAATGTCCCTTTTCTGCAGTATGTGAGGATATTGTCGTGTCGAATTTGGAGATTTACGAAGGAGCCCTTGGGTCTATGAGGGTGGATCCTCTGAGGTTGCCTTGGGAGTCACATTCAACAAGGCAATAGTGCTAGAATTGATATAATTGAAAGTGACATGGAAACTTAGCTCCAAAAATTTTAACCGAGAATTTTGGAATCAGTTCGAAAAATACTTTTTTCCATCATTTCAAACTAAGCATATAAACTAACTTTGCTTTTCCAGGGTGAAATGTGGGGACATGAAAATATATAATGGGTGTATTCAATGGTTATGCAATGAATATAATCCTTCATATTAAATTTCCACTATGTGGGATATATTTGAAACCAAAGCAACCCCAGATCTGACTTAAACGTATTGAGTCTACATCTGTATCGATTATTCAACTATCAGCTGAACGGATGTCATTATACTGAAAACCATCCAAGACAGTGTATGATTTTTGTGATTTTTCCGAATTTTACGAAGTTAGAAATGACACTCCTTTATTCAAACAGTGAAGTTGTTACAAATTTGATTGGTGATGTGGTGAATAGTGCGAAGGAACTGAGAGAACGCATTGAAAAATTCATGAGCATATCATTCTTACCAATATCCGAGGACAATTTGAATAAATTATATATATATATGAAAGGAACAGAAAAACTTTCGAAATTTTTTGGTGATTTTCAACAGGCTGTATCGCAGTGAAAAATTGTCGTATAGTACCGGAAGCCATGCAATTCTCGGATAAAGCAGGATGAAACAATTTTCAAAATTTTTCAAAGTGTTTTACTTGCTCTGTGCGCATGAAAAAATTTTTCGAGCTAGACCGATGCAAAGGTCGCATAGCCAGTTTATTCAGATCTTATTTGCTATTTAAGATATCTCCGGAAACACTGATCGCCTAGCGAGACGACAGGTGGTTTATTTTTCTGCAGAAACTTTCCTACAAAAAATATGTTACGTTTAATAAAATTTTTTTTTTCACTTGTAACGTAAACCAAAAAAAGAGCAAAAAAATGCCATTTTTTGTTAATGGACTGTATCTTCGTCAAGATTGATGTTCCCCAAGGTCACTCCTAAATCGGTAGATCGATCTGTTCAGCGGTTTTCTTGGACCGATTGATTGAAATTTCGAAAAAAATAAAGGAACAAGATTTTTGTTCTGAAACTTGTCGTAATCTTTTTAATCAATCAATAATAATATTATTTCTTCACTTTTCAATCAGATTTGTTTTTTTATAGATAATTCATCAGAAAAATATAAAAAATGGGACAAAAAATTATACTATTTTGATTTTGGTCCAAAAATTGAAAAAAAATAAAAAAAACAAAAAACCACTTCTTACTCATCTCCACTGAAATTATAGACACATTTAAACTTCATTTGCCTCAGAAGCAAAGTTATTGAATAAATTTAAAAATTACCCCAAGTTGCTCACGGTAAGTACTCGTTGAGCGAAATTCTGAGAGTCAGAATTTTTCCGTTTTCTGTAGAACCATCACGTATTGAAAAATAGTTTTTTTGAAAACTTTTCGACCTATTCGGTGAAAAAACTTCGAGGGACAAAAATCTTTTTTCTTGAATTTTTTCGAAATTTCAATCAAGGAAAACCGCCTAACCGATCGGTATACCGATTCAGGGGGACAAGCAGTAAGATTTTCTCATAACCTAAGCTTCCTCCGAGTATTGACGGAGATACAGTCTATCAACCAGAAAGTAGCAAAATGGCATTTGTTTGCTCTTTTTTCACTTTAACATTACAGATGAATTTTTTTTAATTAAACGTAATATATTTTTGTAGAAAATTTTCTGAGGAAAATAAAGCCAATCGGCTTGCTAGGCAATCAGTAGTTCTAGAGTTGAGTGAAAAAGATCCTGTTGAATTCAAAATTGGATATCTCGAAGACAAATAGTCATATCCAGGTAGCAAATAAGAGCTGAATGAACAGGCTATGCGACTTTCGACAAAATTTATCTATTCGAGTCGAGCAAAACAAACAATTTGAAAAATTTCGAAACTTTTTCTTCGTGCTTTATCCGAGGATTTCATGGTTAGCGGTACTCCGGAAAATTGTTAACTAATAAATTCAGAAACCAGAGAATTTTGAAAATTTTTCTGTTCTTTTTATCGTTGCGCGAAGTGTATATATGTGACTTTGTCCAATTTTTCAAATCAGCAATTTTCCTTTCCTTACTTGGAACTTGAGAATTCCTGTCAGAAGAAATCGCGTAATGAAGACTGAAAGATTTTAATACTGCGTAGAACAGATAGCAAAAAAGCCGGGAAGGTTCCATTTGGGGGTGAACATTCTAAAAAAATTCATATGTCGCATCGCGGGTTGATTCATAACAAGTAGTCCAAGATCCTAGAGCTGTATGACGTAACTTGTTTTCACTTTCCATGGGCCAAAACTTTTGTCAGACGCTTCAAAGCTCCAAAAAAAAATGAATGTACTTATTTTCACATTTCTGATTTTTAAATATGTTATTGGGGTAACTATCAAATTATATTTCATAATGTTGGACAAATTGTAGTGACTAAACATCCCCTAAACACAAAAACTATTCTGCAAAATAATATTTGTGTTTAGTGGATGTTTAGTCACTACTATTTGTCCAACTTATGAATAACATAATCAGAAATGTGAAAATAAGTTCATTCATTTTTTCTGGAGCTTCAAAGCGTCTGACAAAAGTTTTGGCCCATGGAAAGTGTCTGACACTTATGATACTATTTTAGAAATAATATTCTACAAAACATATATGAAAATCAGCCATGTGAAAATATGTTACGTCGTACAGCTCTAGGATCTTGGACTGAAGTTTTTATCATCTAATAAACACGAACATATAGTTTAGAACCATGTATTTTCTTCTAAAAAACGCAAGGAGAGTCTCTGAACATTTGACAACGTATTTCTCTACGGCTTTTATGGAGATTATTCATTATCGAGTCCATCGATACCTTGATCAAGTTCTCATAATTTTTTTCATCTGAAATATTCCTTCAACCACCCTATTCGCCCCCGTAAAATCAAAACTGCCGCAATCCGAAACCTCCTGTATTAAATCCCGGCCTCACCCTCGCCCTGTCGTCTTTCATATGCAAAATACGGAGATTCAGACCCGAATTGTGCCGTGAATTCGCGGCAAAATAGTCCGTTAAAAAACCGATCGACTGCACAACAGACGCCAACGTCTTAGGGCGAGTGAAAGGTCCCACATAAGAATGGGGCACGTGGATATGGGACACTGCTCGGCTGAAAGGAGCAGACAGGACCCTCGAGTATATCTTATTATGTTATTGTGCAGCTTTTAAGTTATTTGTGCCGCGGGGAACGTTACATTGGGGTCTGTCAGATTTTATATCGGTTTATCTTGATCTACTCCGCTTTTGGGATGCACAACTTTGTTGCTATCCGTAAATATGAATTACCTAGTGGCACCTCGTTTCTTGAATAATACAAATTTGTTTTTACAATACGAAAAATATATAACTGTGCAAAAATTCACACCTGCGATATCATGGCACTGGCAGATTTGGTTATTTCATCGTTCATCCTATTTATGTTTTTAATATTTGGGTTGAAAGGTAAAATGGAACTTTCTTGCCTGTCATCAAATAGACTCCGGAATCAATCTAATGTCTTCCACTTTCCGACTAGAACATTGATAGTGTGTAACAACTTCGTAAAATTCCATAGTTGAACGACAAAAACGAAGCAGTTACAATTATGTCATAGGCGACAGCCACATTAGTTGCAGAAGGTAGCTACTTACTCATCGATACATGTATCTGAATATATCCAGTTGCCTGTAGGATTCGAGGAATTGCTAGATAGATATTCAAAAATTTAATGCATCGTTTATTAAGTTTAGTTTCAGTTTACCTTAAAAGGATTTACGATAAACACAAATGGGGGCCAGGGGGGCCATGCCCTCCCAAAGTATCTTCTCCCTGAGAGAAAATAGGAAGAAGAAAAGCGGAAGGAGTACCCATAAGATAAAAGTTCATGAATCATATTCCAGAAATAGATTTCGCACTATTCTAGAATAAGCCGAAAATTTTTTAATAATCAATGTATGAATTTGAATCTCCAAGATATAATATGGGCACCTCGTATATTTCTGAAGAATGAATAACAATATGGAAAGTTTTGTTGTTACTTGCGTTGCTCTCAGAAATATTAATGTGTTTGAATTGAAGAATTGAAAATGAAAATCATTTCTTAATATCACCGAAGCCTTCTTGAAACCGAACAACGATGGGCAATGAGGTAACGCTTATATCGTAAATTAGTTGTTATAAAAAAAGAAGAGTCTACTAACGCGAAGCGCCGACTGCCATATTTACCAGTATAAAAGGACGGCGTAGCCTTTGATGATAATACATTTCTGGATATATCCCTTGTTCACGATTGCATATCCCTTTGATGCTGTGAATTTTATACACTGGAATTTTTTTCATATTCAAGAATGTCATAAGGGATTGGTACATCCAGATGAAGTTTATTCACAGAGAAGATTGCACCGAGTGACTGAGCTTCGCAAATCGACGTATTGAATTAGTCAATTTAATTAATTTTAATATCCAATCAAAGTTATTTACAGATTAATTTTTCATTCTAATATCGTAATGTCTTGAATGATTCTACAATAGTTATTTATGATATGAGTGTTGAAAGTGGCGTTTTATTTTGTGAGTGGAAAAGTTTGTTGAATGAGCACTTTAAACACAAATAACATACAATGTTTTTTGTACAACTGCTCCATTTCTATAATGAAATGGGCGAACTTGCAATGACAATAAACTTCAAAATGCATTTTAATATTCAAATAATCAAAAAGTTGTTGTGAATGGCAAACGTTGCCAACGTTATGATTACTAACAAATGAGAAAAGACGCTGTCATTTGAATTTCGTTTCTGTCCAGTTCTAGTCTTACCTAAAAAAACTGTTCAGCAGGACGATATTGCATATAACAATTTCCTGGCCTGGTGTAAATTGAAAAATGTAGAAGGGAACTTCAGTGAAACTGTTTTCCTGGCATACATAGAAGAAAAATTAAAAATATGGTGTATTTGGTGTGTTCATAAACTTTGTGGAGCAAATTTTCAATGATAAAACGGAAAAGTGAAGGATATCGCCCTAAAAAATCGAAAATTCTCACTCGTGAACAAGTTGAAAGGTTTATAAAGGAGGCACCAGATGAGAAATACTTGATGGTTAAGGTTGCAACTATTTTCGGATTAGTAAGAGCCTGTCGGTGTGAAGAATTGTGTAATTTATCAGTGGGAGACATCGAAATAACAAATAAATCATTTGTTATACAACTTCCAAATACAAAAACGAAAGTCAATCGTTCTTTCAGTATTATTGGGAAGTATGTAGAGTATTTTCATGATTACTTCGCACTGCGCCCTTCTGTCATCAAACATCGTCGTCTTTTCCTGAAATACATGAATAATAAATGCACTGCCAATCCAGTTGGTATTGATACATTTGGGTAAATTCCATCTATTGTTGCCGAATTCTTCAAACTGCCAGAACCAAAGCAATATACAGGACACTGTTTTCGAAGATCCTCCGCTTCATTGCTAGCAGAATCAGGAGCAAATATTACAGATATAAAAAAACATGGTGGATGGAAGTCTACGACGGTAGCCGAGGGCTATGTTGAACATTCCATTGCATATAGAAATGTCATTGCTGAAAAAATTTTCCCAACCTCAACAGATTCTGGATCAACATCATCCAATATTGTACTTCCTGTTTCTACAAGTACTGATGGTGCTGAGGATTCTAATAATGTGTTACGAAGCTACCTAACGTCACAGGGTATTAATGTTAGGTATTGTTCTAGTTTAACGATTAATATTAATGTTCATATGTAATTATTGTTAAATATTGATAATAAAAATTTGCAAATGCTGAATTTTTCTCATCTGATTTTATCATAAGAAAATGGAGTGCTAAAAATATTTTAAACACTAATGTTAAAAATATTTTTAACACGCTTCCGCGTAAACAATCAATTTCAACATTGTTTGCTGTCAGTAAAAGTGTCTCTTTTAATGGCAGTTGTAGGAAAATAACATTTTTAATTTAAGGTGCAGTCAGACATTTGCAGTACCTCTTTCGTATTTGTATACCTACAATACCATGGATTGAAATATTCTTCCCAAGAATATCAGAATCAATAACAATTCAGTGTACAGTGTCACAACCAAATTCATACATATTTAAACGGTATTCCTGGTAAACCTATTCGAAAAGAGTTATTGTTTTTTCGCCACCGTATAAGAATATTTCCTACGTGTTTATAGTGGTGAAAAAGCTTCTCGAAGTCGAAATATTTTCACTCAATCTGGTTACTTGAAATTTCTTTTTTTATATCTATGTATTTTCAATATGTTACTCAAGTAACAAGGAAATTACTACCTAATGTTTCAAATTCACAGAATAATTATTTTTGCCACGAGGTTTCCAGTTTTTCTCCGATAGTTGAAGAAACGTTAAATTGTCATTTTGTTATTGATAAAAAAAATTGAGTTGAACTACAACGAATTTCAGAACGACTCAAAATCCCATATGCGATTATTAGATCTCACAATAATGACTTACGTTGTTTGTTTAGTCAAATTGTTTTGATAGAATAATAAATAGAGCATTTACTTGCTTAGTGAGAAGACCAATAATGAGTGATGAGTGATATAATTATGATACAGGTTTCTTTATTTAAAATTTCTTGATTATGTCTTGTGTGACAGTTTGATTTTTGAATCTCAATTTTATTTTTTTATCTCGGGTTTTCTTGATGTTTACATAATTCAAATGGTATGTTGTGAACTCATCTGCCAGCAGAACAAGCTTTTTCCTCTAACCGTCTTGATGCAGTTTATTCCGGAAGTCAATTCCAACAGAAGTTATCTCAACAACGAAGCAATAATCGACTGCCCGAGGTTCTTGGGACGCACCTTGCGCACGTCGAAAACGCAATGATTTGTAACTTCACCAGGAGACATATTTCATGCATGGAACCTTTAGTTGTCCTATTAACTCATTAAGGTACCCATTTTACACAGATAAATCCGTCGTTTCTTTTAAAACTGGTGAGTTATGGACTTGGGCTAATTATTTCATATCTCCGCCGCTGGCAGATGTAAAATCGGGAGCTTGATTTGTAAATAATGCTGATAACTATCGGTTATTACCGACTATTATTTCAATTAATTACCGTTTGCATTTTAATTCCTTGCGATTTATTGCGCGCTTGCAGAGAAATCCTGAATACTTTTTTCCTGGGAGTATTATCGGAATTTAAGACAAAAATGTTGTGAATTATAGAGTCTGCATCAAACTCACGATAAAACAGTTACTTTCTAAATATGTCATTACAAAAGAAATCCTTTAATTCATTCCTTATGAATTCAGCAATGATTCCGTATCATTTTAATTGGATATTGTGTCGGAATTGACTTTAATTTATTGTAAGTAACAGTTCTTCATTGAAAATAAACTGGTAGATCCTATCACACTTATGCAATTGCAGTAGTTAATATGTAACACAGAAAATCTAGGATTAGAAAATTTTAGTTTATCCATATACTCAACCAATACTTCTTTCTGTAACTTATTTCAGTCTTCTAAAAAAATTAAAGTTCATTCTGGAACTCGAAACAAAATTATTTGCAGCAGAAATTCACCTGAGAAAAATATAACAAATTATTTTCAGAAGAAAGAAGTATAGTTACTAGGTTTTTATGTATGTCCTGATTTTCTCAATTTCAAAAGGAATACAAAAAATTCAATATTACAAGAGAACGCGAATAGAAAAGTAATACATATGAAGATTCAATCGAAGTGATTAAAGTTCGATTAGAATTGAAAAACCCAAATCAGATCTGCAGTAAGATTGGATTTCGAATTTTAAATTAAAAACAATTTTTTTTGATCGTCCAAATTAACAGTTATAAATTTTGTCCTCGGTGAATTTTGTCATCTAAATACAAATTTGGAATGCATTTTCCCTGGCAAAATAGGAACAGAGTTACATCGGTAGTTATTCTATTGTAGGTACGAAGAGGGTGGTAAAGAAGTCCTATTTCTCAACTCAATTGACTTCAGTAGATTGTAAACCAATTCTTCATAAATATAAAATATTGACTGCTCTTTATGTTAATACTTATGAATGTCGTCTCTACACTTAGTATAATGAAAGACTGTATGTTAAGCTCTCTAGCCTTCATAACAACAATACAAGAAATGATGGATAGTCTGTACCAAAGCATATCACCAACAAATTTTAAACATTTCCAATGTATATATGTAGCAAATAATTTAATAAACTACCATACAATATAAAAATTCTGGCATTGTTTTAAGAGAAATATTATTATAGTGTACATGAATATTTGTATGATAGTCTCTGAGGTTTGCTGTACTTCCTCTGTTCTCCATTTCTTGTATCTATTATTAGAGGATAGAATATGTTTATTTTTTGTATTTTCTGACTTGTCCTATACACTGTTAAATGTCTTACGGGATGAGTAAAGAATTATTATTATTATTGTAAACTGAAACATATTTTTTTATGAAAATGTTTAATTTTCTTCTCAACATAATGTTTTTCAGAACTTTATCTGAAGAATTACAAAGTATAAATACTATAAGATTACTTTTTTTTTAACGGAAAACCCTGTGAATTGATATATATTCCCATAGGCAATTTCACATTTTTCTTTAAATATGATTACATGGAACCCCTTCTGCACTAGGCCATCATCAGCTGACAGAACATCGAGGTTCAAATCAGTGAAATGGAATACAAATCAACCATTTCTAATATTTTTTACTTACTTAGAGTAAAAAAAATTGTGTTGCAAGAGTTAACGTAATGATGAACTCATGTTTGAGTTAGTTATTATTTGAGGACATTTTCCTTATTAAAAAATTGTCTAAAAAGAGGGAGAAAATTTATATCAAAGTTTCTTTATATAATAAAGGCAGTGTGATGATGAATTAGTACTCAAATACGAAATTGAATGCAGGTTAAAAATACGAACAGAAATATTATTTCTTTATTTAAGTATCCTTATGAGTTCATTACAGTACTAAAAGTAGTGCTGTAATAAAACTCATTACAGCATTGTTTTCAGTTAAATTTTTCGTTTTATGGTTGTCAGTACTGACCTCTGATCGAATCAAGTTTCGAATCAAATCAATTCAAATTCCGTGATCTGTCAAATTTCGTATGTCACACCAACTGCCAAGATACAAAACAAAAGTCACTAATCTGAATTTTCATTTGAATTTCGAGAGTATTTCAAAAAAATTGACTGGAAAAGAGAAAATACCGTCTAATACTCGTTACAGAAGGCAATTCCAACACTCATGCCATCGAAAACTCGCTATTTCGTCGCTCGTTTTCGAACTTCGAATTCGTGTTGGAATAGGAGCTCATTCTGCAACTTGTTTTAGAATATACTATTATTGATAATATCAACCTTGTACAGACAATCCTTCTTTACATGGTTATGTACTGAAATATTTTTTCAGTCAAAACAAGAATCTGTGATTGATTTTGAATCAAATAGTTTTTCAGTTTTACACTCCTGTTTTTTTTTCTCTGATTCGAATTTTCCTATTTTTCTTAATAGAATGTTGTGGAAGACAAATATCTCTACAGATTTTTCCACTTTTATCGTCACCTGTAGCTGTTTCAGAACGAGGCTTATTATGAAGAAATTCTTTTCGAAAGGAAGACCATGCACAATCCGTGAACCCTGATCTTGAAATCCATTGAGATGCAACATTCTTCTCCGAGTGTACTCCAGCACCATTCCAATCCACAATATCGGCCCTGTCGGTGAGATAAGTCCTTCAAACGGAGCGAAGATAATGAAGAGCATGCTTACTCTGCGATTATTATTAATTGGGTTTGGACTTTTTCGTTTGACGATGCAAACCCCGTAAAAATCACGATTTAGCTATTATCGGTTAATTAAATCGATGACAAGGACTAAAAGGAGTTCCATCAAATGATTGAGTTGCAAGAGCTTTAGACGAGAAGTGGAAAGTACTCGGAGATCTAGATAGCTCTGATGATAGATCGATCAATGCTCGGTCATTATCGTTTTTATTTCTGTTGCGGGGTGTAGCACCTACACAAGCTCCCAAGGTCTTAAATGGTATTCTCGAGAAGAATGAGATTCTTGGCGCAACAACTAAGTGACGTGGTTCGTGTTTCACTATTCATATCTACAATTAGAATTAGCCCCTTAACATAGAGCAACATAGGTACACTTACTTCATTTATCTACTTCGTTGAAATATTAGTCGTAGAAATGTATTCCTCTTTAATACACATCGTGAAATTTGTAAAATTTTGTTGCTCAAGACCTTTTATAGGAGAATATTATAGACGACAACTTCAGAGCAAAATTGTTAACTACAATTTTTTTTAATACTATGTTCCGAAGCCAAATATTAAGGAATAAATTTACAATTAGTATCTGACCAAAACCTGCAGTCACTTATTGATCATTTAGGTACTCAATAATTCTGGACGCAAAAACATGTTTTTCTTTGAATTAAAGTCGAAGGACGTCTTGATGAGTCCATACTGATGTTTCGGTAACATTCAAAGTTTGAAGTTTATTCAAATAACAAAATAGGCATTGGAGCAGAAAAAGCTGCAATATTAGAACAAACACGGATAGTGTTGTGTGACTTGCTGAATCCACATCTCTTTTAATTCAATATCATTAATTTGAGGCAAAAAAATCATTATTTATTCGAATATAGCGATGAGAATGGAAGGTTTGAGTAGCACATTCTTCATTATGAAAGATGTACTGACCAGACCAATCACTCTACCAGTTCAAACTATAGGTACAGCTTACAGTGACATTTCAAGGATGTAATGGTCTCTCAGCAGTTACATGATTTTCACTATCCCATATGCGAAAAATTTGAATTTCCTGTATTGTTTTGCCTGTTCCCTTTTTGAGAGGGAAAAATTGTGGTGTTACAAGGACAGTTCATTTGGGCAAAAGAAAAACCTGAGAATTTAAACCTACTTTCAGCCAAATAGATTTTGGGATACTATTTCAATACTGAAAATTCAAATTTCCCTACCATGACAAAAAAGAAATTCTCCAGAATTAAGAATTTGGGGAAATTATCCTTTAAAAAATGAAGAAAAACTGAACTCGTCTGAACTATGAGAAAATATTTTCTCGATAACAGAGATTTCCAAAAATTTCACCTGACCGCTAATTATTTTCCAGTAAAAAACACATTCGGAATGAGATTGAAAAATGAAGACAAAATCGTTTTTTCCTGAATATCTCGAAAAATATTCATTTCGGGATAAAAGTCTTGGACATATGCTCCTATAATTTTTTCGACGAAGGTTTGGAAAATGCTTCGAAAAAATGGGGTTCCAATTTGAAAAAGAAACGATTTTGTGACCTCCTGTATCATATTCTGGAAATCACGCTATCAGAAAAGAAGCATCAGCCTTTTTTCTCGGGGTTCTCAAAATGATATTTTTTAATGAAAAAAACCTTGAAGTTGTCTGTATTTCAACAGAGTTCAATTTTGAGATTTTTTTCGTATTTCCTCGGGAATTATCTCGGGAAAATTCAAACTTTTGGAATCAAAAAGACTCAGAATTCAATGGAGAATCTATTTACGCAAAAAAAATGGGTCTTCCCATTTGAAAAACGAAAGTTGATGTCACTTCCGGAAAAACCGGAAGTCCTAGAACCTTCAAAAAATATACGGGAAATCGTCTTTCTTCCTTGAAGCTCACCTTTAGAATTTCAATCCTGAATCTTGTGTCTTTCCTAAAAAAATTCTATCGAGCTATATTCGTGAATAACCCTGTATATTGTGGTAGGATTCTGCATTCTTCAGATAATTTCTGGGGTTTCAGTTTGTTTCAATTCCCAGAAAAATTAATTTTTGTTCCAGGGATTGGAAGGGGAAACACTAAAAAAGATCCAGAATAATTCAATGTGCAAGCTTTCTGCAGCATCTACGACTTCCAGCAATAAGATAAACTCATTATTTTGCTCCTCAATGGGATTCAGCGGTAATAACACTCGTATCATGCGCTGATCCATGTAATAAACATTTCGTAACAGATGAGTTATTGCGACATTGGCCCAAGGTAAACACCGAGAGTACTCCTCGCTACGTTTATTTACCCGATATCAGTCAATCGATGTATAATTAGAATAATCGGTAGAAAAATTTATCGCCTAACAAGATTTAACACTATCCCAATTTGCGATGTTGACGAGAGAACTACGGCAATAAGCGACTATCAGCGTTGGTTGCCGTATTGATAAAGACTTTTTCAAAACTCACTGACGTAAATCATTGATGATAACCCACAATTTCGAAGGAAATATTCGAACGGTGTGTGTAAACAAGAATCTTCCGATTAATTGGCACACGATTGGATAATATGGATGGTCAGTTATTCGTGATAAGGAATCGATTCTTTGCTGATCCACAACAACAGAATGATCAACGTGTGTCCACTTTAATGAAGATATCAGTTTCAACCCGATTTGAAATATGTCGCTATTTGATCTTTGAAATACATGTCAGGTTGTGCTGAGATCTAAAGCTCCGTTTACATTGTTAAGAGTAAATGGAGTTCAGTGGTCGAGCACTTACTATTCCCCTACTAGCACAAAAACAAGTCGTGCTAGTGACAGTAGAGTACTGAAGATAGTAAACTGTAGAATAGAGTGGATAGCACATGTGAAATAGTCTCCTCGACTATCCCATCCCCACCTCCAAAATCTCACCGTTTACTATCTTTAGTACTCTGTCACTAGCACGACCTGTTTACATTGTGCTAGTAGGGGAATAGTAAGTACTCGACCACTGAACTCTACCAATGTAAAACGCGCTTAAGGCGTGAAGTTATATTTAAATGATCGAAAGTCGCACTGTCGATATTCCTTATGAGTGACGTTTAACAATAACTTGCAGCTCATAAGATGTCATACTTCGGGTATCCTGCAGGGTTTGCATCTTGGCCTCCAATGATTCTTGATTTTGATCAATTATATCAAAAAATACTTCAAGGGTTCTGTTATCCTCTTTCATGCTGTCGAGGATTGCCATAAGATTCAATAAGATATCTAAAGAATTTTGCTTTACTGCTCCAAAAGTAAAATGAAGCATAAATTCGACAGGAGTGCATCAATCTGTTTCACCAGGAAAAATGGAGGGTTCAACTTTGAATATCCTTTAGGTGATAATATTGTTATTAGAGACCTCCGTACACTCTTTGACTGACTTTTGATGCTCACTTAGATCAAACATTAGGTTTTCAGAAATAAAGCAACAATGAACTCTTTATATCATTCTTTCGTATTCAGTACATAAGCTCAGTTGTGGTGTTGTTGTGTGATCCCCATTTACTATAATGTGCACAAGCAGCGAAATTCCTTCATTTTAAGAAATACGTTGAATCAATAATCGGTGAGATTCGAAACATCTAAGAATAATTTTTCCGATTTGATAGCTAATAAACGAATAGCTATCAAAGTCATGATGAAATACCATTATTCACCGGAGATATTGTCACTCTTACATTATTATTATCATACATGTATATACATATACTACAGGGGTAAACGAGAAATACACACCTTCATCATTAGAGATTTCAAAACAAACATAGGTAGGAATTCCCCTGTGACCAGAATGTGTGAAATTTTAATAAATAAGTGAAAAATTTGAATTTTCTGTTCCTATTCTCCTGTAGGAAAATATGTATTTCTGTTCATTATATAATAATAATTATAGTTCATTTAGAACAAGCTACAATCGATAATTTACAACTCTTAATCGAATGAAAAAAAAAATACAAAAAATTTTATCAAAATCTAGTTTAAACGAAATCGATATTCAGCATGTTGCAGCAAAATAAACAAAAGGCACTTAATTCCACCATTCTAACAATTTCAAGAATCTTATACATACAATGAGTACAAAACATGAGAAACAACTTTTCTTATTTTGGAAATTTTCTCAGCTAATAGGGCTATTTGAAGACAATTTGTATTTTTTATGTGATATTTTTGTAAATACCTACCTTTTTAGGTGCAACCTGCTTGGTTTACATTTCTCATCAAATACATAAATAAATAAAGACACGAGTGCGTTTTGATCATAAAACTTGAATTTTTTGTTTCGATTAAATTGTGATTTTTATCTGAGTTAGATTTTATACGGTGTATTCACATGAATTTAGTGGATTGAGAAACATGAAAACTTTTAGCATTATCGAGACACATTTTGGAGTAAAAGAGTGATGGTACCGAATGTTATAGTTCTCATAAATTAGGTCGCGTTTTCTTAGTAAACTATTGAATGTCCGTTCATTTATGTTGTAAATTTTTACAACAAGTATCCGAACATTTCTTTAAATAAATATGTCATTGGCTAGTTGACGTGGAGAAATAATGCTGGAGATTCTAGAAAAAGCTCAAGCTGCCACAATCAATCATTTTCGGAGAATGTGTAACTTGCGTATTTGCAAGAAATATCATAAACAACGAAGCCATCTTCTCTATGGCCCTTTTATTCGATGCTGAAACGTAGACTAAATATAAACAATACCATCAATATAAGGATTATCAAAAACTAATCAGCTTATCGAATCGAAAATCCTGTGTACAGAACAAATTAATAAGTTTCTGAAAGATGTTCTAGACTCAAACCATAAATATTGGCTGTCATAGTTGATGAAAGTATCAAGGTATTTTTCTGTGGAAAACTTGTTTTCAAATTCGTTTTTTTCAAAAATTGTTTCCTAACGATGAAAAAAAGAAACAACACTTTGAACTTTCAAGATTTGAAACGTTTCTGAGTTTATCAGACGAATTCTCAGTGTCAAATAAAAATAATAACAAGACCTTCATGTCAGAAAATAACACAAGTATCTGATATATCTTAGAATAAAGAAAAGGAAAATCTGAAAAAGGCGAGATTCAGTGCACCAATGAGTGCACTATTCAATCTAACCTGTGATTTATTACGAATATTATAAACAACAGAAAAAAAAAACATATACACAAAGATATTACCTACACATAAAGTAAAGTAAGAGAACTGATACTAAGTCAACTCAACGAATAAAGTGCACAAAATGTACGCAGGGGCCTTACTTCTATCATTTAATTTTTTTTTCATTTGTTCTTGTTTTAGAGACTAGGACAGAAAACCTCGCAATAGATATTTAGGTATTGTGTAATTATCATCCCATAAAATATATTTTTTTTTGTTACTCACATTATTGGATTAAAGGGGTTCGCCGAGATGAACAAGAAAAAATAAAGAAATAGAAATGTAAAAATGGAACACTTTCATATAAAAAAATTACTCATTGATTGATATTTCATATTTCACAATTATTTTAAATTTCTAGAAATGAACACAATCAGTAGTACCCCTCGTTGGCTAAATATTTTCAGGTGCCGGAATCACAACAATATATTGTACCTATACGACGTATGTCCAGGTTAAGCGTAACCGATGAAGAGTAACAACTCAGAACCCGGTCCACCTGCTACGTCGGTTCAATGACAACACAATCCTGCAGATCCAAATTTTCACTAGCCAATCTCCAGTGATACTGGATTTATTTCAAGTATTTTTAAGAAATCGTCAGCTCCCTGGAAACAGGAGGTGATAGATAAACTATCATTGAAGCGAATTGGTGGCTGCAAATCTTCAACAGTGGTGAAAGGCCATGTGAATAGCTCCCTTGAAAATGAAAGGGACAACGCATTACGAGTATCGTCAATTGTAATGTGTAAGAACTAACGACAATGGTATAGTGAGACTACGGCTAATCTCTTTAGGGAAGCAGTTGATAGGGTCCAGATAGCTCTAATAATTGCCAACGTTCAAAGAAGACAAGGGACTTGAAGAAGTATGCACACCTGAGAAATAGTGCTAGGACTCACCGTAATATTTCTTTTTCTGGTATACGAAGAATCATCACTTTTTTTGTATGCTTTCATCCAATTACTTGCTGTTCAGATACAAAAGTTTTCCTCGATAGTGCATTCGTCGAGGGCTGACATAAGTCAATCCTTTGTATACTCTCATCGCATACGAATACAGTCCTGGACATTCCCAGAAAGGCAGAAATATACTCACAGTTCACAGAGGAAACAGAAACAGATATAATGAATCCGAAATAACATATTTCCTAGCAGATAATAATGTTACTTCGAAACTGAGACATCGCGAAAGCGCTTAAACCATGCTAATCTCGTGATCCACTTATATTTTATAATTTGAAATTTAATTTATGAGCGGCATCACCTGGCCTGCCTGCATGCGTAACTCATTCAGAGAGAGCGATTAAATGAAATTGTGCTTCATTATCGCCTTCAATTCCTTGTATACCGCTTAGGTGTTGTAAGAATAACGTACAGAGGAAGTGTAGATCTTGGCCTCTGAAGGTGCGTTTTCTTCACCTCGGACCTGATAGCTAGCAAACGAAATCATTCAGTGCCTTCATCCAAAATCTGTTTTTTGAATTTTTATAAAGCTGATGTCCTTGATTATGTTTGGAGGTCAATATATGAAAAATTTATTTATTTCTATCATAGTATGAAATAAAATTGGATAAAGTTATTTGAATAGGAACCGTTTGTTTTCTTTATTCTAGTTCAATGATCATAATTATTTGAAATGTTTGAAAGAAGAGATAACTAACTCCACCCAATACAATTTTGGACTGATTAACTCACTTCATGACAGTCATGAAGTTCACGCTGTTCAAGTCCTTCAGAGATTAATTATGGAAAAAGCCTTCAATTAAACAAGAATGCACTCACAAAGATCAATATTCAGGAGTCAGTTTTCATAAACGAATTAGTCGATAAGAAGAAGGAACCTAAAATTTGTGGGTCTGCTCATGACAATAATTAGAAAAAAAAATTTCATACAAAAAACTGATGAAGAATCATTTTAATAAGGATATAAAGCGGTATGAATCAGGTGCGACATTTATTTTGGGACAGTAAATTATCTCGAAAACTATTACTTTAGCAAAAATGTTTCAATAATTAAAGGTTGTTAGGTATCAGGGGGGACAGAAAACGAAGATAATTTTTTTTTAACTTGACCTTGACTTCAAAGTTATTATCAGGTCATCTTTTGAAATATTTTATGGCAGATCTTTGCATATTTCTGAATTTTTTTTAAGTTTTCTCTCCCAGTCTCTGAAACAAAAATCAATTAGAGAAAACCCTAAAAAACGTAGGAAACTAAGCGAACCCCAACAAAATTTTCATCGGAAATTTATGGGGGCTTAAAAACTCGAAATTCTCGGACTTTTTTCAGTTTTTCGCTTATATCACATTGAAGAAGCCTCGCACAGAAAAAAATATTCTCTCCTAAAATTAAAGCGCATTCAATTTTGCTTCGAATTACATAAAACACATCAAAATCAGTATAGGTGTTCAGGAGCCCTCGAGCCTGTCGAAAAACTTCGATTCCTTTGAAAATTTTCGAAAAATTCATTTTTTGCACTTCGAATAACTGTAGCATCGAAACGGTCACTCCAATTGGAAAAAAAGTCATGGTAAAAATTGTAGACCATGAAATTCTACGTTCAGGAAGCACCAGGAATTCAAAATTGGCCCATAATTAAGGTACATACCGACAATGTTCTCGTTTTTCTTCCAAAAAGTCAATAGGCTAATATCAAGTGTACTAATGTAATAAAACGAAAAAATTGTCGGTATGTACCTTAATCATGAGCCAATTTTGAAATCCCGGTACTTTCTGAAAGCAGAATTTCATGCCCTACAACTTCGACTCCATGACTTTTTCCTATTGGAGTGAACGTTTTGGAGTTACAACTCTTCAAACTGCCAAACATGGATTTTTCTAGAAATTAAAGAACAAATTGCTGTTTTTCGGGGCCAAGTGCTCCTAAACGCCTTAACTGATTTTGATGTGCCATATGTCAATTCATGTTTTAGTTTAGGAGGGAACCATTTTTTTCGTACGAGACTTTCTTAATCAGATATAATATAAGCGAAATACTAAAAAAAGTCCAGAAATTTCGAGGTTTTAAGGCCCCCAAAAGTTTTTCCGATAAAAGTTTTGTTGAATTCTCGCAGTTTTTCTACTGCTGGTATGCCAAGACACCAATTAAAAGTTAGAAAGATAAGATACTTCTGTGAGCAAACACCCCTTATAATGTCTAGATTGACTGGACTATAAACTCGGCGTATATTAAAGCTTAGACATATGAGATTGTTCTGAATTCAGCTCAGTTTTCATTCGTTCACTTACTCGTGTCTAATACACCCTTATCGTCTCCGAACCACGCGAACAAGAAGTCAAACAGTGACCGTGACCTCTTATCCAACGTTCCTCAACCTAGGTCGAAGCAGAGGCCTTGTCCTCGTGCCGGGTTATCGAGTGATACACCTGTTGCACGTCTGTAGGGGGTCGCTAGACGATCGTTCACGACCTCTCCATTATTCTGGGTCAGCCCTTGCACGATTCGCTGCAAGCTTTCCTGAAAATCGAGAGATCCCCGCAGTTATATCAGGTCCTCCGACCGAGTTGTATGGAGCAGAGTTGGTCTGAGCAGGTCTAGGGTAGTGGGTGGAATACATCTGGGGAACTTCCTCTCATTTTTTTTTCATTTATTCATCAACTTTCATCATTACTCAATGGTTTAATATATTTCCTGTATTTTGGGTTTTCACTTCAAGTCTCTGGAGTAGAATCTTCGACTATTCAATTTGCCTTTTGACTTTTGTCAATATACCCTGAGTTGCAGGAACGTCCATTAAAATTTAATGCTCCCTTAATTTTCCCTTAAACGGAGTATCCATAGGCGGTAGCCAAGTATACTCCGTTTAATTCAAGATTAAGGGAGCGTTAAATGTTATGGTCGTTCCTGCAACTCAGGGTAAGAGACATTAATAAATTGAAATGTCTGAATGCATGGTGTAGGGGAGATCCTTGTACCTCAGGACTTTGGTCTCATTTAACGGTTTTCCTGCTTTTTCTACATTTGACTGTTGAAAAGTCTCTTCTCTGCTTTCTGCAGTAATTTCCATCTTCTTTCTTGGTTTATCGATCTTTTCTTTGATTTTCTCGGTTATCTCTCTTCATTTTTCTCTTTTTCTTCATTCTATAAGGTAACTCCTCTTATCTTTATTTCTTACAGTAATTTTCCTCATTTTCCACTAATATTTATCTGTTTTTCATTCTTGTGTTCCGGTATCATTTCTTTCAATTTCTCCTTGCGTTTGTTTACTATTTCTTCCATCGTTTCGGTTTTGATTTCTTTCCTGATTTGCTTGTTAGTTTTATACCAAGGGGCATCTATCGTTCTGAGAATGCTGGAGTTCTTTCTTCTTGTAGCTTGCTTCGTCTGCTTTTTGAAGTTGATATTTTCTTGACGCAGAGTGCTGAAATGGAAATTTTAAATTTAAAGGGAATTTCGAACAGAATTGTATTAGGCCAAAGTCACCAATTTTGTTTTGTTTCGCTGATATAGATTTTTTTAAGAAAAGGAATGGAAAATAAAACGAAAAACAAAAAAATTCTTTGCCTTTACGGAGGTCACAATGAAAACATCTTTGAAACATAGATGAATTCAAAATAGTAATAATCGAAATGAATATCATTTTCAATTCCCAGGCTCAGAGATCTTTCATCATGAGGTTGGAGAAATGATATTAGATTTTGTCACAGAGATGAGAGATATACCGGTTTCAGCCTTATTTGGTATCATCAGTATCCCATACACCTCAGGGACGAATTTTCATAAAAACATCGATATTTGAAGCAATTAGGTGTGATGTACTGTCAAAATGAAGTTCCACATCTCCAATCACATGCTAAAAAGAACTCTGTACATCATCTTTCACTCAACGATATTTTAGCAGTGGCCATGAGAGAACTGGGCGTTTCCATCACTCGGAGAAACTTGCATGAGGGCCCTGATTTAGGGCCACTGCTAAAATCTCATTGAGGAAATGGGAAAAAATAGGATGTACAGAGTTTTAGCATGTGATTGGAGACGTGGAACTTCATTTTAACACAATTGGATTCCATAAGAACAAACACAACTTTATGCTATAGCTCAGCAAAGAAACATCTTGGGAAAAAACATAGTACGATATTGGATTGCTATGAAAAAAGTGTCTTTATAATTTTTCATTTCAAGATTCTAGCACAAACAGAAACGGATATAATGACCAAAGTTAAAATCGCCCAAATTCCAATTTTAGCCTTTAACTCAGAAACGAAAAATGATAGAAGAATGCAGTTGATGGCAACATGTAAGAAAGCTAATGCAAGTATCTGTGAAAGGGTACTTCATTGTGATTTGGAAAGATTATTTGAGTGGTTTAAAATGAACCAATTAATAGTTAATTTTGAAAAAACCAATCGGATAATATTCAGACACAAAAATGAAAATATAGAGCTTTATCATCAGAAAAACAAATTGAAGTAGTCAAAAGTTTATCTTTTTTGGGAGTTCAAATCGATCAAAATCTGAACTGGAAGGATCATATTGAAAAGTTAGCACCTAACATTGCACAACAATGTTATGCAGTTAAATTGATAAGAAGGATGGTTGGTTTGGATGCTGCACTGGCAGTTTACCATTCGTATGTACAGTCAAAAATCAGATATGGGATAATTTTTTGGGCAAGATCTCCAGAAGCTGCTAGAATATTCACTCTGCAGAAGAGGTGCATAAGAGCTATTTCTGGTATGGGTCAGTTGGAATCATGTAGGCCTATCTTTATTAAGTACGGAATATAAACGCTTTATAGTCTATACATGTATGAATCAATTCTATTTGTAATAGATTATTTCCAGGAGTTAAGCTCTATTCAATTGGAGCATGACTACAACACCAGAGCAAGAAGCTATATATTCCAACAAAAACCGAATTATACTTACCTCCAGAAGAATGTAACGTACAGCTTGTTGAAATTGTGGAATAAATTGCCTAACTCAAGTCGCTCAAGAAAACTGTTGCTTAGGAAATTTTTAGTTTATAATATATATAGTATATTCTAAAACAAGTTGCAGAATGAGCTCCAATTCCAACACGAATGCGAAGTTCGAAAACGAGCGACGAAGGAGCGAGTTTTCGATAGCATGAGTGTTGGATTTGCCTTCTGCAACGAGTATTAGACGGTATTTTCTCTATTTCAGTCAATTTTTGTGAAATACTCTCAAAATTCAAATGAAAATTCAGATTAGTGTCTTTTGTGTTGTGTCTTGGCAGTTGGCGTGACATACGAAATTTGACAGATCACGGAATTTGAATTGATTTGATTCGAAACTTGATTCGATTGGAGGTCAGTACTGACAACCATAAAACGAAAAATATAACTGAAAACAATGCTGTAATGAGTTTCATTACAGCACTACTTTTAGTACTGTAATGAACTCATTACGATACTGAAATAGAGAAATCATATTATAGTATGAAAGATTTTTCAGAAAAGAGGAATTTTGAGAATTTATAATAATTGGTTGTTATTCTGACTGTAATTTGGTTTGATACGATCTACACATATATGGTATCTATCTATCACTAATTTTGCCCACCCTGTACATGTGCGAAGTTCCAGGTGTTAAGAAAACTAGTATTACAATTTTTTTTTGTTCTCATTCGTAAGTTGAGTTTTTTTTTTCTGACCGGTAAATCGTTATTATAATTTCTGCGAAATGTCGATCCGGTCAATAACACCGACTAAAAAAATTCTCAAGTCTGTATCCATCTCCCGTAGTTAGCTTCCCGTCTCTGTCGGAATCGTCCGAAAAAATTAATAATCCCGAAATCATCGTTTCAGTTATTTTCAATTAGCTGGCGCGATGACGAATGCGAGTTCGAAGCGGAAACGTTCTGATTGAATTCCGAGCAGAATTAACTGGCCCCTGTAGGATTCGACTCTAATGGGCCAAAAATTTATTTAAAATTAATTTATTTACTCTGCACCGGCTAGTTATTATATGGACATTAGCTTTTTACGCGGCAGCTACGTCTACGTACACTCTTGCAAGGATCGAGAAAGTTGCCCCACGAAAATTGACCCCGGCTTATACATTTATTAGCTTGAACCCGCGGCTCCACTCGCGTAATATTTTAATGTAAAACGCCATCAAAAAGTAATCACAATTTATATTCAACAATAATTATCATGACCAAAAAATAGATCAGCATGAATCTTAAACTCTCACGATGAAGAAAACTGAAAACAAATAATCCCTCTCTAATAACTTCGCCTTCAAGAATCAGAAACAAGTGACAAAGCGATCTCGCGTAAGCGTAGATTCTATAATTTCTTGCTCAAATTCGCATTTCTTGAACCTTATATTCATTTTCATATGAAGTCATTTTATACCAGTCAGGAGCCCTTTCCAAATGGAACATTTTTTGACTGAATTGAGAATATCAAACTAGGTTATCGTGGGTTATCCTCGGAAGTTGATCATGTTCCTCTATCTCACATAGTTTACCCAGCGTCAGCAGTAAAAGAATGAAATAAACTAGTTTATTAACGACTTGTTCATTGAAAATCGATATTTTTCTTTATTTCTTCGGCATATATTAGGAATGATTTCTACATGACTACACGAATAAATTCCCTATACTGCAGTTAAACTCTTATCAAAATCGTACATCTGGTGAAGAAAAACAAACAAACACACGGACATAAAAAAATTAATGAATAAAAAAATTCAAATTAGGTTCTCAGTTCCAGTGAAGTGCTTGTCAAAAGTTTTAATTTTTTCAGATATTTTCGAAAATGAAAAAGTTATGGCACATCTTCGAAATCGACAAACTATGAAAATTTTGTTATATCTTCAAAAAAATTAAGTCGGGAAGCGGTTTTCACTACTGGTGTTTTCACGAAAATCGAGCCCAGGACACCTCTCAAGGTTTTGACCTATCTAGTATAGAAGTACCAGAAACAGCCAAAATCAAGCAAATTGGGATGCCCTGTACAGGTGACAGGTTATAGACCTTACCAAATTAGGTCAGTATGAATAATTTGAGGTGAAGTAAAGAGGATATATCAAAACACTAGTAGAGAAAGCCTGACGTTTATCCGACCCAGAATTTCAAGGGATTGATCTAGAACTTCTAGAGCATGCATTTATCGCCAATGGATATAATGCCAATTCAATAATAGCCAAAATATCCATACGTGATCATAACACATCACAACTTACTCCCCAAAGAAAAAAGTATATGTATATTTTTATACATCCCTAAGGGCACAGAATGAATTGGTAAGATACTGAGGAGGGATAACCTCGAAACCGTTTCTAAGCTCACACGAATATTTTCATAAAAGATGTGCGAAAATCAGATATACACGCACGATTTTGTTCTACAAGATGGGGTGGAATGAACGGATTGATCAAAGAATAATCGAAGTATTTTTCATTAGTACAATGTTGCCGTGTCGATATTTCTCTAATTTTGATATAAAAAAATCACATGACTATATACGGAAGATCCGTCGTGAAAACTTCGATCATGAGTGTATACATCCCGGTTGCACTCCTGTACCACCCTTTATATTTTTTATACTGCTCCACACAAGTTGGGGATATCGTATACAATCGTTTTGAAAAGACGTCAATCCAAAAATCAAGAAAATTATCACGATTCTACAGTTGCATGAGAATCAGTTATTGTCTGACGAAGGAGTCTGATTTAGACTCCGAAACGTTAAGATTTCAAAGTGTTTTCATTTTCTTTCTGTTCATTGTTAGGCACCAAATTTTTCACGTAAAGTTTTGGCGCCTGACAATTTAGTGCTCAAAATTTTTACGCAGGGGCCTTTCTTATATTATTAAAAAAATTTTTCTAATTTTTCCTTGTTTCAGAGACTGTGAGAGAAAACCCATATTAAGTTTTCAGGAAAATGCAGAGTCCTCCCAGAAAATATTTCAATAAATTGGATTCTGTCGTTTATACGCTGAGAGTATTGAAAAGTCAATCTGAATTGGAGTTGCTAAAGATGGTTTATTTTGCGAACTCCGTAAGCCTTATGAATCATGGAATCATCGTTTGGGGCAATGCTTCGGAATATTTGAAAGTATTCGGAATTCAAATGCTTGCGTTCCGACTGATGCTGAACATGCGATACCGTGACTCATGTAAAGAAAGTCGGGTATAAAACTAACCTTTACTGGGCTTTATATCTGTAGATGTCTGATTTTTCTAAGAAAGAATTCCCATTACTTTGAATCTTTTATAAACTCGAATAGTACCTGTCGCAAACTATATTTCCATTATCCACTACACTCTTTGAGTTTGGTACAAAAAAATGCAAAATACGTATCAATAAAATTATTCAACAAATTGCCTCATGAATATCAAATGATTGATAGTCCGAAAATTTTCAAAAGAAAAATAAACCGATTACTGATTCTTCTGGAATCTTCTAGTATTCGGGAGTTTTTTGAAGCAGATCTGAGAACGTTTGATCAAAATTTGTATTAAGAAAAAATACAGTGGAACTTCCCTACAGCGAACGTCTCTACAACGAATTTCTCTGTACAACGAATTTTCTATCTGTCATTGCACCTTGAATCCAAATACCCTGTTAAAAACACCCTCTAAAACGAAGTGAATTCTCTCTATAACGAATTATTCCAAGAAAATCACTCTCTAAATGGTTTTTCCCAGAGGTATACTTAGGGATGGTTTTTTCGTAATTCTGTCGGACGTAGGTAATAAATCCTGATCATAAACTAAACCATTACTGCGGACGGAGAGTTCCTTCTGAAACAGGAGGCTATACAGATTGTTCAGTTCTCAGTTTCGCTCTGATCGTTAATGAAAAAAAGTAGTGCGAAAATGTCTAGAAGGAAGTGCTTAAGTTAATAATGTATAATGTATTCGAATAAAAAAAATGCAAGTGAACGTTGCTTTTTTTGACACTTGACACAATAAAAAAAAATTTCTGCATAACGAAATTTCTGTATAACGAAATTTTTTTGCGGATTTAGCGTATTCGTTATAGGGAAGTTCCACTGTAAATTTTTTTTCAGAAACTTTTTTATTTTTGTTGTTCTTATATTGCCTATGTCTCTTTTCTTTCTTGTAAGGATTTTGGGAATAAAGTACTATTATTATTATTATTATTATTATTATCCCTAACTCATGTGGAGCAGTTTATCAGGTGACTAGGGTTATATGGAAATCATAAAGGAGCGATCATAAACGAGTTCACTCTGTTGAAAGGGCATAGGAGATTTTATTCCCCCCAATTATTTCCGGCGCCGAAATCCTGGTCTGTAGTTCGGACGGGCAGACGAGAGTATTTAAATTTCGACAAGATGTAAATGGATGTTTCCGAAGAACGGGAAAGACCTCTCGCGGTGCAAGATTGATGCTCGGTGGCGACGGGCCACCAGCTGCCTGCGGGGGTCGCACGGACAGTTGTACGGGACCAACACATCATTCCTCCCCGCCTGTCAGGGGTCATGCGATGAACCCCGTCAGGAGGCGAGGGAATTCCAGTTAGAAACGGCAACATTGAAAATCTGTTTGAAGTGGATTAGGAAAGCGTTTTATCATGGTATAATTTGTACCGAGTGACTAATTAGCAAGGGCGGTCCTGAGGGGAGGGGTAGAGAGGGTAATTCCCCCCCCCCCAGAACACCTCAACCATTTCAAATTTTTTGATCCATTTATGAAGTGAAACTAACAAATATATAATACCCATTATGATTAACAATAAAAATTAAATAAAAATATGTATATTCTGGGCTTAACAATATGTATTCTACAATACATATCATCAAGAAACAGCTTGATGCCGTATACCCAGTTCTCTTCATCAAGCCTTTTAATCCTTTTTATTTCTCCGAACTGTCCTGCTACTTCATTTTCCAATCTCCAATCCAACTCTTACGTTACAAACAACTCCAGCAAAAATGATCTCCTGGTGCTCAATAGTCCCTGTACATTTCAAGTAATCATTCTCATTTTTAATTCATTCACTCACGTCGTTGAATACTACAAATCCTATTCCGAGGCTTGTTGAATGAGAAATTCAGCAACATTGTGACCTTTTTTGGTGTTGGTTGCTGGCCCAACGACCAAACCTCCATCCTTGGAGGAGCTAGACATTATAAATAAAAAACAAGAAAATAAATCAAACATTTTCAACAAGTGACTTTTTGTCACATATCTCCAAAATGTTGTCTAATATCAATCAATAATACTGACCGAATGTTTTGAGTACATTTTTTCATGTCATACATGAGCATATCATTTTATGGGGGCAGAGGGTATTTTTAGTGGCAATTCTTTTACCTTTCTTTATTTTGCAAGTTATGCATCAAATTGGCGCGATGATATTGAACAAAGTGTTCCACCGGGAGTGCCCATTAGAAGTTTATGGAGAAAAATAATATTTCGATCACTACCAAATTTTGTGTGAATATATAAGCCAAGTTGACATTCATTTATGATTTATTTTCCAATATCAAAGACTTCTGCCTTCACCGGAAATGATATCAACTTTTTTATTTCTGATGGAACATTCTATATATTATGACTTTTTTTGGATATATCTCCACATTCATTTTATGTGGTTTTCTATGGTCATATAGAGCCGTTTTCGAGTTATTCACAGTTTTCTGAAAAAAATTATAAATTGGAATCTTATAGATCACTGAAGATCTAATGAAAGTGAAATACATTATCTCACATCTGATTTTTGAAATGGCTTACTGAAAAAATATTCAACATCACTGTAAAGAACATAAAGTTTTGATATTCTAGAAGATATTCGAAAATAGCCAAAAATTCGATTTTTTTCAAATAAACACAGAATTCCTTTCACTTAAATAAGAATTTGTAAGGAAAAAATAAGTGGAGTTTCTCAAGAGTTCCCTATACCTTTTTTTGAAAAAAGTCAGAGAGATTCTTATTAAAGGGCGGACATGGATTATATTCAATACCTGCTCACATACAATAGATAGATAGATATACATAATATTCTTTTTTCTATAGTATGTACTCACATGAAAAAAAAAGTGTCAAAACTATAAAATAAAACCATCATTTTAAATCATCATTCAAAGAATATGGTTCCAAATTGACCAAATATTCCCTGACAACATTATGCTCATAGCTAACAGTTATTACTGAATATCTCGAAAATGGTACATTTTAGATAAAGGGAACTCTTTAACGACTCCACCCATTTCAAAAACAGATCTGAGAAAATGCGTGGCGCCTTCAGTCTTCTTCAAATCTCAATTTGTGATACTTTGCAAAAAACAGTGGATAACTCGAAAACGGCTCTAGATGGCCATAGGAAATGAAACATGAAATGAATGTGGCATTCAAAGATATATCTGAAAAAGTTCAAATATACAGGGTGTTCCATTAGAAATATGAAAGTTGATACAATAACCACACCCCCCTCCCCCCCCCAGAAATTCACCCTAGGACCGCCCATGCTAATTAGGTACCTTTACACTTCACAATTGTACGCTTTCGCTCTCGAAATCGCGAAAATCACTCGCGATTTAGTGTTTCATTCGTGTTTAACTTCATTCTACAGAAAAACCCGTTGTGGACTATGAATGACTCTTTTATGTAGTCTGCAGTTACTGTTATCCTTGACTACCTGAGAAAACTCGTAGTTTCAAGTTCGTATTTTTCTACTGGATCGCACAGTAATTACCATGGTTAAGAATACTTAAATGAGAAACTACTGTTTTTTTTTGTTAAAACACAAGAGGTAAATTGAACCACTGCAACATTCAATGTGATGCTCATAGATTGCTCGATTGAAAAACGTAAAATCAAAACACTCGATTTGAAATTTCAAAGAATCTCAGTGTCTCTTATTAATTTAACAGTTCTAGATCGAAAACTCAAAGTTTCTTTAAAACCACCTTTAATCTTCTATGTTAATGAACGCATGTATTTTTAGATATGAAATTCAATCAGACTTATTTATTAAATAACTGCATGTGTGTGATGTTGGACAGCACTTTTGGATTTTCGAAAAGAAATTTTGATGTGCTTGTGGTAGGTTTGTGTCGTTAAATTTGGTTCTTAATTGCAAGTCGTTCTACAGATATTGCAAAAACTGAAAAAATAGGGTAACCCAGCACTTTTAGCAAAAGTGGATTCCAATGACTTAAAAAAATCGTGCTACACATGTACTGAATTGTGCCGTACAAATATTTCCGAAAGTCTGTTCAAGTTCCTGAAAAATCGAAATTGAATAAAAAAGATAGCCTAGCGCTTTCGTTGTTTCTTATCACAAATGAAATAAATTTGTGCTGCCTTGTGTTGTGAATATTTCCACGAAAGTCAGCCCAGCACTTTTCCTTTTTTCCCAATAAATCTGCGCCACCCTTAGGCAAAGCTGTGAGGTTGCAATTTTCACGAATATGCCGCCAGTTCAAAGAAAAAAATTAAATTAGGAAAAAGATACCCTAGCACTTTTTTTTCGACAAGAATTATTTAATATGATTGTGCCGCAATTGAGATAACTTCTGCTGACTTGTGCTATATTTGTGGTGCTTTGTGTCGTTAAAATTTTTGTTTCGTTTCATACGGTTCTCAAGATATTTCACGAAATGTGTTGAACGTAGAGAATCGAAAAAATTTCCATGACACGAAGCAACGCAAACCTAGCACAACTCAGAACAACAAAAATTTTTCTGGGCCAACTTCACACATGCTGATTTTCCTACAGTCTACCGATTTTTTTGTATTCATTCAATATCAAAACTAATGATTTTTTCTGAAAATCTGACTTGTACAAAAGTTGGCACAATTTCGGCACAATCATATAAAACGATTTTTGTCGAAAAAAAAAGAAAAGCGCGTTGTTTTTTTTTTCATCATTATAATTTGGGGAAAAACTGAAGAATTTTCTTGAAAATATTAACGTCACAAGACAGCACAAATGTAAAACAATTTTTCATTCATTTGTGAGAATAAAAACCGTAGTTGCTTCGCTATTTATTATTTTCAATTCAGATTTTTCGGGAAAATTCGAATAGCTTAACTAAGTATATGAAAAGCACAATTGTTTTCAGTCATTGGGATCCAATTTTCCGAAAAGTGCTGGGCCATTTTTCCGGTCTTTCAAATATCTTGAGAACCACACGAAAAAAAAAAATCGAAGACACAAAGCAGCAAAAACCTAACACCATTCAGCACAACAAAAAATCCAAAAGTGCTGGGCCAACTTCACAAACATTTATAGTTTCACTTCCAATATGTGTAAAATAATCATTCTTCGGTCCAAAATATTGATAACTTTAACTCAGTTTAAAAAAAAAAATTAGTTTGTTTTCCTAGATTGTTCACACAAAAAAAAACTCTATTCTGGTGAAATGAATTCGAGATACCTTTCACCAAACTCATGAGAATGAAAATGTCAAGAAAGAAGTATATTTGTATTTAAATATAAATTACCAAAACTCTTTTAATCTTTTTTGAAAGCATCACCAACAGTGGATTAACTGAAACATTCCTCATAATCTCAAATTGTCTATACAAAATCTATCATGACTTCTCCAAACCCATTGGCGTTCACCATATTGATGTTTACAATGATGATACAAAATCTAGTCAGTGCAGTGCATACACCTTGTAATAGCTGGCTGTTGAAATAGACAGATCTTAGACGTCATACAATAAGCTTAGGTATATGTTAACATGACGCCATCAAAAATATTAGTCGATTTGTGTCTGCAACATAAAGTTTTTCTCGATTAATCATGTCAGTTTACAAGCCGAATTTTCGTCATTTGCGGAAGGTTTTAATTTTTTGCTTTAATAATGAGAAATTTGCGACTGAGGCTCATCGAATGCTCTCAAATACCTATGGTGAGGCCTTTATTATTGAAAGAACGTGCCGAGAGCGTTTTCAACGTTCCAAGAACGTCGACGATTAGCATGGCGATGAAAGACAGAAGTTTTCTGAAGATGCAAAATTATCGAACCTAAGTAATGCCTTCGAGCGAAGCATTAAAAGACAAGCGGCCGCAATACAACGAGAAACATGATGAAGTGATTTTACAGCATAAGAATGCTCGACCCCATTTTGCGAAAGTGGTCCAGGCGTGCTTGGAATCTTTGAAATGGGAAGTTCTACTCCACCTGATGTATTCTCCAGACGTTGCTTCCTCGGACCATCACATGTTTAGAACAATGGCACACGGCCTGACTGACCCCACTTATGGTCTTATGAAGAAGTAAAAAATTTGATCGATTCGTGGATCGATTCAAAAGATAACCAGTTTTTTCAGCGTGGGATTCTTATGCTGCCCGAAAGATGGAAGAAAGTAGTGGCCAGCGATGGACAATACTTTGAATCCTAAATGTGAAACCAGTTCCTTGAAAGAAATCCTTGCATTTCGGGAAAAAACGGCGGAAGGAAAGTTGTACATCTAATATTCGGAGATGTTAGTGAAGAGCCATAATTCGGATTAAATTTTTGGTTTCTGTTATATCATAAATTGTCACTAGGAGAGATTGTCTCCTCCTGGAGCTACCCTTCGATATTTTCTCCGCTCCCGAGACGCAAAATTCCAACATTTTCACTTTCATCGAGTGGAACCGATATCCAAACATATTATATTGTTCTCCTACGACAATAATACGACTCAATTAACCTACTGAACGTCACCATATTGTGACGAATGTCAGAGTTCATTTTTCATCGATATCGACAAATAATAATAAAGCGCGTCCCGTCTTGTCGACAATTCGACATCAATGAGTACATATTAATCATTGACGTCAATTATAGCATACCAGTTCACATGACATTTGATCTCGAATCGTTTGGTGCATCTTGATGTTTCTTCATCGAAACGATTTTATTATCTGATGAAATGAATGAATTGACATTCAAGTTGTTATTATTGATCGGGTGTGATCTTAATTTCGATGCCGATATTCATGGGGTCTCAACACGGCTGACTGAAAAAATAAATTTCATTACCATTTCATGGGTCTTTGAAAAAAGTGTTGTACTGGGATAATTAATGGATATCAAAATTTACGAGAACAATTTTGTCGATTTTATATCGCTTCTCTGGAAAGAGAAGGCTGAGAACAATACTGAGACTGCGCAAGAGTTAACGTGCAGTAATAATCTTGGACGCGAGATTTGAGCATTGGTCCTTCAAACAATGAGTGACATCAATATAATGATTGCGAAGAAGGAAAAATATATCTAATGGTGAATATTTTCAGTAGAGATTTTGGGTCATCTCATGATCATGATGGAAGTACAATTGATTAAAAATAAATTATTTTCCAAATTCCAAGGATATAATAATATCGAGAAGAGTTGGAGTGACCGTTTTGGAGTTACAGGTTTCCAAATTTGCCAGAAACCGATTTTTCGAAAAATTTTTAAATAATATCCGGTTTTCTACGGGCGATTGCGTCTAAATTGCTGAACCGATTTTGATGTCCCCTACGTCATTTGACGCATAATTCAATGCACTTTAGTTTCGAATAGAATGATTGTTCTTGTGCGAGGCTTCCTAATGAGATATGAGCAAAAGACTAAAAAAAAGTCCAAAAATTTCGAGGTTTTTGGGTCCCCAAAAGTTTTCCCGATGAAAATTTTGTTGGAATCGCTTAGTTTTCTACTACTGGGGTACCAAGACACCAATTGAGAGTTAGAAACATAACATCCGACCTTTTGTGAGCAAACACTCCTTCTAATGTTTAGATTAACTGGACTATATATCGTGTATGAAGAAACAACGATTCAATATTTTGGGAATTGATTCTACACCTCAAAATAGGTGAAAAGTTTCCTATTAACAAGAATACCCAATGAGGAGATTTGGAGATATGAGACTTTTTCAAATTATCAATTATCTACTAGCAACACCAAATACCATGAATTACATAAAAAATTCCAACTATTTTTGACTTCAGTGTTCAACAGAAGATGTTTCATACAACCACCATCCATTTCAATGCAGGAAGAACATCCTCATATGAAGGAATTATGAAACCGTTAGAAAAACCTGGTTGTGTTAAGATCGTTCAATTCAATGTTGCAAATTTTTGATGTTAGTCACCGACGTTGAATAAACAAAACTTTTTAACTAACCCCAAATACAAAAATCCAAAGGATGCAAATCGGGAGATCTAGCAGGGCATGGCACTGGACCTCCTCGTCCTATCCATATTCTGGGAACGGTTTGATCAGAATTTTCCCTTGAAACCAGTATATATAATATGTGAAGGCTCTACCTTGCATTAACCAAATATTCATTCACTGATTTGAAGGTACCAACTCTAGAAAATCGGTCAAGATATTTCGAAGAAAGTTGAGATATGGTGCTTCCGTTAAATTCCGTGGTAAAACTACTAGACCTCACAAATGATCTCCCAAACTACTGAGGCATTTCAACTTTTTCTTAATAAGAAAGTGAAAGAATGTGAACAACTCAATTTGAATGTAAGATACTCAATAAAAGTACGTGAAAGTCAAACGAGAAGCAAATTATTGATGTCAGTTGTGAACCAACTAAAAAACATTTTATGTAGGTTCAGTAAACAGGACATTCGATTATGTATTGAAATATATTATGGAAGGTCTCTGCATTTTTATTTTGAAATTGTTCGAAAAATAATGTACACACTGTTCTCTGTATTTGTGGAAAAACTCAAACAGGAGAAACATCAAGACTCGTAGAATGAGGAAGCGTGAACATAAAACTGACATAAAAATTAGTGATATTGGAAGACCGCAGATTGCAGATCATGTATGATCCAATACCGGCGAACACATGATCAATTGGAATAACACTAAAATTCTAATGACGAAACCTGATAATTTAAAAAAAATTTTAGAAGTTGGCTGGTATTTTGTTAGACGAAACTACTATAATCTGGCCAATATTTTGATGAGAGTAGATAATGCAGATCTATGTCAGTATTATAGTAATTAGTATTGATATACAATAGTTAGCATTGACAAATACTAATTGATAAATCAAAAATTTTGACGATTATGAAGAGTATTATGAATTTAAGAATGCGTCTGATGAAGGAGTATGATATAGACTCCGAAACGTGACGAACTTTGAAAGTTCGAGTGCTAATTCGTTTTTCAGTTTCAGGCAGAAATTTTTTGAAAGGATCAATTAGTGCACAAGATTTACGCAGAGGCCTTTCTTCAACTATCTAAAAAACTTTCGAATTGATCTTTGTTTCAGAGACGGGATGGGAAAATCTAAAACAATTAACACAAAAGACATTGGATGATGAAAATAAATCAAATATCGTTTTAGATTGCGCTAAGAGTTAATTTGAAAACAAAACATCGCTCATATCTCGAAAACGTATATTCTTCAGACCTTTCTTGAAATGAAAATTTTTACCTATTTTGAGGCCTAAAATCGGCTCCCAAAAATTTGGAAACTTTGTTCTTTAATACCCTTCATATTTCGGTCATTCCTGTCTTAGGGTTGATATTTGGAAAAGGCAGTTGTCATTATTAATGAAAATTCCAGAAATAATTTTTCCTTTCACCATTCGCTCTCGAAAAATCGAAAACAATCAACGAAAAACAACAGAAGAACACAACATCCACCTAGAATTAACGAGCTCTCTTTCCCGTTCCCGTACGAAACCTCACCAAAGGGGTCCATCTCACCCCAGCATCCATCACCAAAGCTACCTCATATCTAGTTGCAAGCCCGAGCAGCCTCTCACCGTAAGGTGCTTGTTAGTTAAGTAAATACGCGGCATCTTCGCCGATGGATATCCATTAAAAAATAATGATCCCGGGCTCAGAGT
This sequence comes from Hippodamia convergens, assembly GCA_038502775.1. Classification (NCBI taxonomy): domain Eukaryota; kingdom Metazoa; phylum Arthropoda; class Insecta; order Coleoptera; family Coccinellidae; genus Hippodamia; species Hippodamia convergens. The sequence goes on along the minus strand of CM076608.1, from coordinate 3,994,365 downwards.
TTCACGCTTGTACACGTCGGCATGGTAATTTGTAGACGATATATGATCGGACGTACCTCGAGTTAACAATAATACGAAAGTATTGTAGTTTATGTTTCTAGAACGATAATTCCCGAGTCCGAGTTACGTGGAAGGAGGTTGGAGTGAAGGTTCAGTGGGAAAAAGCGATTTCGATCGATTATCTTGGTCGATCGATGTTACTGTTTTGATTCGTTATTTTTGTTACATTTCTTTCACTAGTCGGTAAATCAAGAAAATACTTATATCTTTATTGTTTGATGATTTTCATAAAATATATCTTTTTCATTTTTATTTATAATTCATTTAACTATTATGAGTAATGTATGGCAGAACATTTTAAGTAAGAAAGAACTGATGGTAATAAATTGTACAGGTGCTCAGATTTCGATGCTTTAGAATTACATCTCGTAAATTAAAAGGAATAAAAGGAGTAATATACCTGTCATGTTCTCTTTCTACGAGAAATATAATTTTCTGAATACCGCAAGTCTCTACGGTGTCTAGTTTTCGTGGTACAGGGTGATTTTTGAAAATTTACCAATTTTTATAATTCGCTATAAGGTTCTCAGTCTTGTGACTACACTTTGCAAATGAAAACATTTTTATGGCGTTTTTTCAGTACTTCTGACCGGTGCCATCGATATTTCAGTATCGCTTCAAATGTGCTATGACATTTCACAAAATACTTTTCTTTTAACAATTTCAATAATAAGTTCTGAAAGAAGTTGTAGATTGGAATCATATTCCGATTCCCTCGTCGCTCGTTTTCGAAAGCATGAATGTTTGGAATTGCCTTCTGTTACGAGTATTAGATGATATCTTTTCTATTTCATACAAAAATAATCTCGAAATTCAAATAAAAATTCTGATTATACATCTAGTGACTTTTGTGTTTTATTTTGGATGTTGGTGTGACTTACGAAATTTGACAATTACGGAATCTGAATTGATTTGATTGAATTGGTAGGATCGGAGGGCAGTACTGACATTAACGAAACGAAAAATATATCTGAAAACAATTTTGTGATGAGTTCATTACAGTACTACTTTTAGAACTGTAATGAACTCATGACGTTACAAAAAAAAAATATTTATCCAGATATAGTTCATATATCGAAAATTCCAAAAAAAACATTTTTCGATCAACAAATTCAAAGAAGGAGTTTGACTTTGATTCATATCATTTTAAAAGAGGAGGTGATCATAGGACTTGATATTCCACAATGGTGAAATGTCAAATTGATTTACTAAACATTAGTTATTGTTATATTATCATAAAGACTCCAAGAGTGTTTCTCGAAACTTTTCGTTTGTACTTGATTTCTCTTACTCAATGAGAGAGAATGAACCGTACATGACTCTTTTAATTCAGGAGATGGAGTACTAAATAATCGAAAATCTGACCACCTTGTACAGGGTATCCTAAATTGCTTGATTTTGACTGTTTTAGGTACTCCTGGACTAGATAGGTAAAAATTTTGAAAGGTGACCTGGGCTCAATTTTCGTGAAAACAATATTAGTGAAAACCGTTTCACGAAATCTTCAATTTTCTTTAAATTTTGATATATTATCGATTTCGAAAATGTGCCATAACTTTTTCATTCACGAAAATATCTGAAAACGATTAAACTTTTCTAGAAGCGCCATTTCACCGGAAATAAGAAACAACATTCAATTTTTTTCTCGTGGAAAAAACCATTTTTTTTTATTTTAAATACGAGCGCATTTTTTTCATCGTACTTATATCATAAAAAAATTAAGAGATGAAAGAAATTTTAGATAATGTCCTTTTTTCAGTAGAGAAGTACTTGTTAAAAGTTTTTATCTTCTTCAGATATTTTTGAAGATGAAAAATTTATGACACATCTTCTGAATCGAAAAAATTTCAGAACAAATGAAGATATCGTGAAAACTGTTTCCACTATTGATGTTTTCACGGAAATCGAGCCCAGTACTCTTTTCAATGTTTTTACCTATCTAGTCTAGCAGTACCAGAAACAGCCAAAATCAAGCAATTTGAGATACCCTGTACACTCTATAACAGATGAACTGTTTATGAAAAATTTTCATCCTAATTTTGTAGGTTTTCTTGAGATAAATAACTTTTTCATTGACACATTGACATAAAAAAAAATTTTTCTAGCCCAAAATTTGAAAAATCTTTTTGAACTTTTCATCGCAGCAAGTGGTCTCAATTGTTAAAGTTCTAGAAATTCTCCATGTGTCTGTGCTTAGGAATTTCAGATGACAGATAAAGAAAAACTACAATTCTGAGAATTCGTTGGAATTATTTGGATAAAAAATAGCATATTTATTTATTTATTCAATAATTCATTTAATAAACAGTTTAGTTGTCTTAGTTTTTTTTTGTAATTGAATCTAATAGGACTTGTCCTCGATTCTAAACTTCTGATAATAATAATAATAATACCCTTTTATATACAATTATAACAAAGAGAAAAACGAATAACAGTGTGTAAGCAATGAAAAAGAATGAAAGATTTTCTACACAAGTAAACTGCGAGATGAAGCATTACATAATAATATAAGGAATCAGTTAAATTTGAGCAAAGTTAGGGGCTGAACAAACAGAAAAAAGAAAAAGAAAGAGAAAAGTGTCCCAATCTCAAAACATGATATGGTGTAAAACTATCATCCACAAAGATGAATATTAATATATTCATGAATCTCATAACTACATCATAAACAAGATTTGCAATTTCTTTAGGGTTTTCTCTCAATGTCTCTGAAATGAAAATCAATTAGACATTTATTTTAATATTCGGAGAAAGCCCTCTGATATGAGTGAAATTTGTGCATTTATCTGTCAGGGTACAATTCTTTTCAAAAAATCGTTGCCCGTCAATGAAAACATCATAAATCAAAGAATATCACGTATTGTTGTCCATTGCGAATTCATGAAAATCTTGTTAGTCATGTTCTGGGACGTGAGAAAAACAACAGAAATTCGGATGTCAAGTTCTGGATACCAGATGTGTTGTAATTCGAAGCGTACGATAGAAATCGAATGATTTCTTAATCAGTTTTCTTGAGTTTTCGAAAACAATCGCCATGAATCTTGTGGTAATGCTCACAATTCATATTTTCCTTTCCTGTCATGCAAGGCAATAGTACATTTTCAATTTGTACACAATGGCTTATCATCTGATAATCCAAGGGGGCTCCAAACCGTCCCTTGGGGGCAACCGATTTGTGTCATCGATTCCTGCATCGGAACCAGGAACGTCTAAGCATTTCTTTCTAACTTGTATGTATCCTATCTTATGACATCGTCAAGATAGTCCTGCTGATTTATTGGGCTCTATATCTTCGACTCTCGTCTAATGTGTTGTGACTAAATGCGGTCAATCTCAAGAGCACGATAGTGACAGTTGGATGATCTCTATCGACCTTCTCATTTACATTCTGGTTGAATTGAGAAGATCTTTTATAGAAATGTCGTCGATGTAATGACGAACTTCGATTTGTTGAGAACCATTTGTCCCTCACAACAAGAGAGTTGATCTGAAAGTCTTTATTGAAATTTTTTTTAATATATTTCAATCGATAATCAGGTGTCTTCAGTCTTCAGAAATTTGAATGGGAAAAACGGGCTAGTTTATTCAGATTTGATTCTTCAAGTTAGAATTATATTCTTCGAGTCCTTTCGTTGGTAAACCCGATAATGTCTGAAAAAAATTTTATGTATTCAAACCTGTGACGGGTACCTTTGACCAAACAAAACAAGACAACTCACACATATGGATATCAAGAAACATAAAATGAGAAACAAATTTAGAGAATATAAATGGTGTTTCACAATGAAGTCCTTTATTTGCGAGGCATATATCTTTTGATAGATATTGTACCTACTTGATATTTTTCATTTCATTTCTTGAATTCCTGAGTTTTCTCCGAAATGGGGAATAAGACTTTTTTATAATGAGTTGATAAATGCTCACAATAAAGTGGTGTTTCTATATGTATATGAAAACAAATAACAACTCGATAAAAAATTCGTATTCTAGGAGAAAACCTGTTATAGTAAATGGTCTCAAATACAATAATTGATCGATTTCGAATTGAAAATTCCTATAATATAGATAAATAAATGGAAAAATTTTTTTTTCGATTCTGTAATTTTAATATTGTACTGTAGAAGTGTTGGATCACTTGAATTTTCGGGATATGCATGTAATGTAATGGTATGTTTAACTTGGAGAATATAAGTAATGCTCAGTATGAAGAAATTGAAGGATGTTTGTATAGTTTCCTATTCGGATGAGATTTATCGAATCATTGAAAAACTCCGTTCCAATAATCACTCCATCAGATAAAATCAATCGGCAGATGTCATCAGTGAACGGTACATCTCTGTGTGGAATTTCAACAGCCTCTATCTCTTCAGATATCTATTAAAATATATAATGTTTGACGAAGAAGTGATATAGACTCCGAAACGATACAAAGTTTAAAAGTTCGAACTGTATTTCTTCCTCATTGTAAGGCAACAATTTTCTGAAAGGAATTTGTTAGTATAGCTACTGTACAGCGTGGTCAGAATCGGTACTACATCTCTTCGACAGAATTGAATCGCCAAACTCAATCTGGTAAAGAAAAAGTATTTCGTCTTATATCGGAATCTTCTGTCAAAATATATGTACAAGTGAAAGACTCTCCCTGTATATTAAGTTTAATCTAGGTTTGATCTTACGATCTTCAACAGTGTCGAGGTCTACTCACTAGTAGGAGTAAACTGGTCGTTTCAGTTGATTATAAGTCGTATTTTCCGACCAGCAATCTTTTCATTGAGATCAAGAAGCTCATTAGCAATGAACGTTGAATAACCAATATCAATAATAATAATTTTCCGGGATCAGTAACGGAGATTCCGGCCATGCGGAGTGGGTGGAATTTCGTCGTAAATTTCGAGTTGTATGTCAATTAGTGTCCTATCAGTTTCGCACAATGAGCCATAAAGTATGGCGAAGAATAAAACTGCATAATTTAGGCAACATTCAACCGATAAAATGCAGAAATGAATATAATATTATACTGAAAAGTTGCATAATATTCGGTTCTTAACGTAACAATTTCGAATATAAAACGATGTCTCCAAGAGGCCTGTTAATGGGTTTTCGTATATGAGAGGCGATGTTAAGCCCGCTGTAAAGAGTTAGCCTGTGTCGCGCGTGGGTAATTTGGTAAAAGATGTTATTGCTTGTTGAGGCAGAAATCAGGCATTATATTAATGAAAGTCATTAATTTTCGAAGTTTGGGAACAGAGTTTCAACAATTAGTTTCTTTCCTGACCAATCACCCCATAAGCAGATAATTTTGTCCTATATAGACGATAGTCCGGGAAACAGTGTTGCTTTTTTGGCGATTTCCAGCCATAAAGTTTGTGTGTAATAGGAAATTTATTCATAGCTTGAATTTTTAAACCGAAAAAAACTTAGCTCGGGATTTGGGATGTCTATTGAAATATTTTCAGGGAGGTCTTTGCCTGTTCCTGGAAACTTTATTTGGTTTTTCTCTCCCAGTCTCAGAAACAATTTTATCACTTATTTGACAGGGACCAAAAATTTTACAAGAAGAGAATTGTTGCCTAACAATTAACAAAAAGGAAACACTTTGAACTATGAAGCGTAACATTTCGGAGTCTCAATCAGACTCCTTCTTCAGACAGTTACTAGTTTTCATACAACTTCGCAGAATAAAAATTCAGATATCGATTTGTGTGTGTCTTTTTTCTGAACACACTTGTTTCGAAATTATTTATGTTAAAAAAAAAAGACACACACAAATCGATATCTAACTTTTTATTCTAATCATCAAATAAGTGTTAAAACAGGTATTATAAAAACACTTTATGATAGGGCCCAATTAATTTCGTCGACAACTGAAATACGAAATGATGACATTGATTTCATTGAAAATATTCTTGAGGATAATTAATATTAACGAATTTCAAAGAAAAAAACTATTTTAAATTTAGAGAGAACAACTTTGCGTCAAAACGATAATAACAATCAGTAACCAACAACAAACCGTCAAGAACAACCAGTTTTGATAAATTTGATTCCTTATGTTCATGGACTTTCAGAAAAAATTAAAAGAATTGATTCAAAATTCACATAAAAATATATATAAACAAAAACTAAACCTTTGAATGTGAACCAAAAATCAAAAAATTGTATTTACAATATTCCCTGTATTTCTGGAAAATCTTATACAGGAGAAACATCGAGACCCTTATAAATTAGAAAGCTTGAAACAAAATAATAACATAACAAATTGAGATATTTGTAGATCGCAGATAGCACATCATGTGTGTTCCAATACCGGCAATCACATGATGGATTGGAAAAGCACAAAAATTCTTATGACGGAACCTGATATTTATAAAAAAAAATCAAGGAATCAGCTTGTATTTTGTTGGATGAGGCTAATAATCTGGCCAATTGTTCATTAGGGATAGATCGAATTCGGATGGATTTATTAAAAAAGAACTGGTTTCAGGAATTTTTTTAAATAAAATAACGATATAAACATCTAGTAATCAATATTGACTATGTTCATCATATATTTACAAATTTCAATTAAAAAAATCGAAATATTGTCACGATTCGGCGAAGTTGTATGAAAAATAGAAATTGTCTGACGAAGGAGTCTGATTTAGACTCCGAAACGTTACGCCTCATAGTTCAAAGTGTTTTTTTTGTTCTTGTTCCGCAACAATTTCTTCTTGTAAAATTTTTGATTCATGGCAAATTTGTGCTCAATTTCTACGCCGGGGCGTTGCTCTCGTATTTAATATTTTTCTTTCCAATTGTTTCTTGTTTCAGAGGCTGAGAGAGAAACCCCAATAAATTGGGATGAGTTAAGATAAAGAGAAGTATGTCAGCAGTATATCTGTAGGTTTCTATATAGAAAAATATTTCGGGTCACACGAAACACGAATATCTTCTAAATAACTGAAAAAAAAATATAAATCATACTTATTGTTCGTGGAAATACAGACCTACCACGAAATTAATGATTATATGAATTAAAAAGAAACCAATGAATATTTGTTATTATTATTTATCGAATGATAATAAAGTTGTCAGATTCACATTTTTTTTCAGTTAGTTGAGTGTGGAACTCTCTAACGAGAGGAAAAAACTTGATTTAACCACGAATTCCTTATCAGTTATTTCGAACAGAATTTTCGAGTATATTTCGTTTTATAATTCTGAAATGATTCATGATCATGCTAGAGATCAGCTAGTTCATCGTTGCTGGTTGAGAGGCACTGATGAGTCCTAAGATAGTCGAAAACGGTCTCTCTCTGCTTTGCTTTGATCACGACATTTTCTCATTCTGGATGAATCTGCAAACAGCGTCTCCACTAGTCGATTCCTATTGCAAGCACTAGCTTTCGAATAAAAAAGATGTATTGAAATCGGTTCACCCAGTCAGAAGTTTTGGTGGTAACAAACATACAGTCGAATTGAGAACCACACTTTTTTTGTCTGTTACTGAAGAAAACTAGTTGAAGACTTTCTCAGTACTTGATTACACCAAATAGAAATTTTCTAGTTGGATAGCAAAATCTGGTTGCCGGTAGAATTTGAATAGCTTTGCTCTCGGTTGAAATGTTTTTTCTCATTTATTTTTGCCTTTGTTTTTTATTCATTTGTTTCTCTTCTCGTCAGATCATATAATGTAAAATTAAGAAAAATTCCATATTCACAGAAAAAATACTGTGTCTTATATCAATCACCTCAGTTGATTAACCATATGAACATTACCATGATGTATTTAACACTGGTGCAATGTCAGAAATTCATTGGAAATGATGAACTTGACTGATCGGTCAATCAATAGTTTCATTGATACAATGAATTTCAGAGCATTATCATAATGTCCTGATATCATAGATTTGATGTAAAAAAATCATCAATATGATCTAAAAACTAGTTTCATTTTCAAGAATGTGTTATATTTTGGGCATTTGTTCAACAACATTTTTATAACCTAAGACCACCGAAATTTTAGTGCAGCACCATATAATTTGTGGAATATCATCCGACTAACCAGAGTCAACATTTTTGGATCGAATATGACATGTAATTTCCGCCTTCAAATATGCACTGTCTTAATATCTGAAATATTTCGAAAAAGTTCAGAAAAATGTTAGAGAATATTATACCCGAAAAACGATAAAAGTAGAAAAATGTTCACCCAGTGTTTTGTAACCATAATTCGGGCCATTTCTGTAGTCTTTGATTCAATTGAATTTAAAAAGATCGAATTAAGAGTGGTTTCGATTTAATACAAAGCACCCTGTGTAGCATACTTTCAGATTTATGCTCGTTGCCATCATATTAATGCATTCAAGCATTGAATCAATGCGTAGGTTTGGTTGAGTAATTTGGACAAGGTCATTATCTTAATGTTCAGGTTATTGAATCGATGTCTCGAAGTCCCTAATACAATGAATGCATTACATTAGTCGATGTACGAAATACATTGATATCATGAAATACAAGAATTGTTCAATGTCCTAGAGTCATTGATTAGTCAATGTACTGATGACATTGAATTGATGGCGTTGGTCATTACTACAACGTATACCGCCGACCTATTTTGATGATGAAATGAATGCCTCTTGAGCTTTGATATAATGTCCGAACATCACAGAATCACCAAAGAGAATCAATGATCTCAAGCGTCGATTGATAATTGAGGTCCAAATATATTAAGCTAAGGACGTTTTTCATTATGTTCAAGTACATTTTTCGTTCTGTGGGGTAAGAATCTAAAAATTGGCTTTTTGTCAAAATACGTCTTGTATTAACAGATTAAGCTATAAAAATGTTTGGTTGATAAGTATGACAATGCTGTATTAATTCATCAATTGAATAAATCAATCTATCACATCTCTTTTATCCTATAAAAACGTATTTGGTTGCATTTTCCGTAGAAACTCAAGCAAACTGACGTCCTATTCGAATGAAATCTTCACCACACAACCCCCCCTAAAGTACCGGGAAAAACTAGCTTCGAAAAACCTCATATCGAGCTCGTTGTCTCCTTGAATACAACCCGAAAAGAATAGTTCCATTCAACGGAATGATCGATTCTCATCGCTCAAGAGAATACGATCTCAATTCCGTCGAAACTCTCCCTTTCAGACCGTTTTCCCGACAGCGATTTTTCTCAATAGGCCCGAAGATCCGTCAAGTCACGACAGATGTAAGCAGCATCAAGATACAGCACCTCGACCCCACGCCGGGGATCACCCTTGATAGATATTACGTCACACTTGATATCGCCGTCTTCAGGTATCTCCGCACGCTCCTCCGGCATGTCAGCTGACTCGCACGGCACACTGGATCTGGAATCACCCCAAGAGTTCCGCTTCATTTTCCCGCCCGGGCAAGATCGGAAGTACAAAAGGAACTTGGCTTTATCTTAAATGCCGGATCTCACCTGTAGTCGTTTTTAATTCAGACAGCGTGGGAAGTGTGGGGTGGCTTATTGCTCGTATGTAATTTTGCGTAAGACTCGTATTGCCACGGTCAGGGGCAGCTGTGATGAATACGGAATGCCATCGGATCCCACGCTGAAAAGTTAGAGATAACAGCAGTAAAGTCTGCAAATAGTCCAGTCACCTCAGAATAAGAAGGCACAAAACAGAGGAATTTTGAGATAAACTGGCTGAAATTTTATATACAGCTTCATTTTGGCGTTCTTAATGTTGTCCCAAAAGTCTCATATCATCTCGTGTCTGCGTCGTGAGTTATTATTCGACCACGAAAATCTGGTTTTTTGCAATCCTCTCCGCTTCTATGTTTCCAATCACTTCAACACGACGTTAGAGATGCAAATAAATAAACAATTGAATACTAGAGCAAAATAAATATGAAAGCCCTGAAACAAAAAATTAACGAGTAGATCATGTAGAACCATTGTATATATTATTAAACGGTATGAAATGTTGTATAAGCGTCCATTTCGAATCAGGAGTCCATATTATACAGAATACCACACATCTTAAAACTAAGTTGAGTGAGGAGGACAATTATAATAATCCACCATATCAAACCATACAAAAATTCACATCTGAAATGACTTAGACGACCGATTCCCCAATTGATAAGAAACTTACTTGTATCCATAATTTTAGTAAAAATGGGCTTCGATTCGATACATGATTAAGGAATTGACGACTGTGTGATCGCGTAACTATGTACTATATGATTCTAAATTTACTATAGTTTTTTATTCATTCTTATTTTCTCTTTTCCTCTCTGTCTACCATTGATTTTTGATTCTTCATATACAAATATGATGTTCAAAAGGATACAATAAATTATTATTATTATACTGCATGATTAGTGTATTTCATAACGTGATTACTGTTCGAAAGTTTTTAGTGTGGGAAGAAAAAACTTGAATAAATAATAATTTCATGATTCAAAAAAACGCTCAACTTTGCCCAATAAAATGTGATAAAGAATTAAAAGCAAAACGAAGTCAGTATTACATTATTACGTACCACAACCGTAGCAATCATTTATTAGATTATGACATTCGATCATTTGAAGTTATATCTGCTAATTTTCTTCTTTTAAAGATAATAAAATAAAATATTTTGCCATATTTATATTTGATGTTGATAGGTTCTAGCTACCAACTAGCTAGCTTTATGTGTGGTCAATACGCAATTTTTGTCTTACTTTCAGTGCATCTATGTTCGTTTGGGAATTTCTTTTTTCAAGGTCGGTTTTTTTTGCTATAGTTTTCTTATGATACTATCGGGAAAAATTCACCAACACAATTCAAGCACACAATTCTTAATTGAGAAACTGTCCAATAGTGTTCCCGACTGATTTGTTCTTTTCATAGTATTGCGTCTTCGTTAATTAAGGTTCCAACCAAGCTGCCTTTATAGTCCCGTCACTTTCGGGATTCATCTAGAAATTTTGAGATAATAAGCTGAAAATTTGTATACAGCTTCATTTTGGCGTTCTGAATGTTTTCTCAAAAATCTTATATATATTATCCCGCGTCTCTGTGTCGTAATTATTCGTGATCAATGGTCACGAAAATCTGTTTTTGCAATTATCTCCGTTTCTATGTTTCCAATCACTTCAACACCTATTATAAAAATTGAAGATGAATAAATTTGCCACAACTTTTATCCTCACGTTTTTCTATACGCTCAACTTTTTTCGAAATAGAAGGCGCTCACGCATGCATACTGTAATGAAAGGTCAACCGTGAATTGCATCGTATGGAGTAAAAAACGATACTTTTTTGTCGTTCTAGATAAATAGGTCAAGAATTCACAATGACATTATGGATCAAAAACTGTTGTTGTATTCGACGGATTCTCGGACTACAATAAAAACATGAAAGCAATGGAACAATGAAATAGAAACTGCTGCTTTTTCATGTGTTATTGAATGAATGTTATTGTTTCAATGAAACAATAATTGTGGCCAATTCCACGATAAGTTTTTGTCAATTAAATTAAATAAGAAAAAAACTTGATTTGCTCATTAAAAAGTTAAAAACTATCACAAACAGAAACAAGGCGAGCAATAATGCCGATGTTCTTATTTTGGAAACTGCTATTGAAGAATCCACACATGAGAGGACTGTTGACATCATAGGAGAACATTTGCTCGTTAGTTTAATTGGACGAACTCAGCTACATCAGGAAGAAATATTTTAGGAAGCCTGGAAAAGGCAATGTTATGACACAAGTCTATTTTTCAAAAAGTTAGTTCCTTTATAGGAAACATATTCTGTTTCTGCATGCATTTAGTGGTTGTGATACAACTTCTACGCTGTTCAATAAAAAAAATCACTTTCATGAATTGACCACAAAAAACTTGCTAATTTCGACGAACTGGCTGGTTTTTCTATCCATAAGTTTTTTTATTATATTTATTTACAAATATTTATCTTGCCTGGTCACAATTCGGAAAAATGAATTTCCGAACTGCGATCGTGGACTAGCGGAGATCCAAACTGAAAGTAAACCACAATACTTTCAGTTTGACTGTTTTCTTGCATTTTTACTAAAATTATAGATGTGAGTAAGTTTCCTATCAATTGGGGAATCGGTCATCTAAGAGTTCTGAGTCATTCCGGAGGTGAGCTTTTATATGGGTTGCTATGGTGGATTATAATTATCCTTCCTTGCTTAACTTAGTTTTAAGATATGTAGTATTCTGACTCTTATACGCTTATACAACATACTAAACCATTTAATAATGTATACAATTGTACCACATGATATACTCGTTAATTTTTGTTTCAGAGCTTTTATATTTATTTTGTTCTAGTATTCAAATGTTTATTTATTTGCTATCTCTTACATCCTTGTGTGTAATAAATGTATGGATATATTAATGACATTATTAAATTATTCTGAGGCTTCAACAAAATAGGTTTCCATCAGAAATATTTTCATTTCGGTTCAAATAGGTCACTACAATAGTTAATTATCCAATTAAAATTTACTTTTACATCTGGATAAGACAATATTTTCAGAAAAGTCGCTTATATTTTCACCTAAAAACATGTTTCAACAAACGAAAGACCTCTACTTCTTTATTTCAAAAGCATCAAAAAATCTTGAAGTTGGATCAATTCAACAAATTTTACAGCAAATGATCTAAATGAGCTTAGTGTTTTCTATTTGAGTGAACATATTCTCCTTTGATTGAAATTGAGATTTTTGAGTTGATTGATAGATATTTTTTTTATTTTGAGTTATATATAAATATATAAAACTTTCTTTTTATTTGAGTTATATATAAATATATAAAACAAAACTTAAATTGAATTATCGTTTTTTTATAAAGCCTTGATTTGTTTGCCCTACTATTCTTACCATAGAGAAGAAATTTCACCAACAGTAATATTAAAAAATTACTTTTGGTAAGTTCTCTGTGAGTGCACGAAAATGACTGAATTTCAAGTTTATAGCTTTACTGGAAAAGGAAAGCTGAATTTTATTCACCACCTTTTAAGGGTGATATCTCCGACATGGGTGGGCTGAGGAAAACTTGTTATAGGAAAGACCCATCTTAATTTCATACGAGCAATCACTCCCTGAATTTTGTCGCATGAATTTAGGAACAACTGTATATTAAATGTTCGCTTGGAGCTATACCAATATGGGTATCACTGTCATAATTTCTTCATGAGGTCATCAAAATTCAAATTCTTTAATCCTCAATCAACCCAGTTGCGTCAAATTACTCATTGAAATTAAAAGTAAATTATAGATACCTTTTGCCTGTTGACTGAAAACCTGGACCTTTCGACCAGAAGTGCAATGTTCTATCAATTCAATTAAAGAATGCAATATAATATATGGACTTGATGTTTATTCTTAGCTGCTAGTAAATGAAAAAAATTGACTAATATTATATTATGAATATCTTTATTTTCGTGAAGATAAACTCGCTAAATTTTCAGGAACAATAATGAATTAAAATTTTTTTCTCTGTTTACAAAAATTAGGAAGTGCGTACTTTATCAGTGTAGTTTACTTCAAGAGTAGGCGTTTTCTTCAAAACAGTGGTGGCTTAGATAAGTTTATTGATAAATTATGAATAAAGTGTGTGAAGATCCTCATTTAAAACAAAGGACGTTTATTATTTCATGCTTAGCTCTAAGATAAGACCTATCAGGTCAAGGCCGATTAGGTCCTAATCTTATTTGGAAACATATCCACATTATATTGGAAATTAGTATTCATACATTCCTTAATATCGGATATAACCCCTACAACCTACAACGCAAAAAAATACATGTTTGGCGATGAAGAAATGCGTTGACGAAATCTATGGAAGTAGGAGTTTATTTTTACAAATTCATTCTAATCGTTAATATTGTCGTCACTCATGTAATCAAACAGTGAACTTTTGACCTTCTGTTATGTTTTTGTGGAATATTACAAATTCATGGGAACTTTAATTGACGAGACATATTCAATGAAAATACAGAACAATCAGAATTATAAGACTATATTGCATCAATCCCATTTTTTGTCGGCATTGCGATCATTTTCAGTTAGAACAATGTGAGATGGTCACTTAATCACAGAAACAAGTAGTCAGTGTACTTCTTGTTTTTGTCAAAAATTTTAATAAAATCGAAAATTGTTATGTGTTTCATCTTCTAATTATTCATGATTTACCTGGTAGACTTGTGAATATCTCTCATTGCAATACTATTTTTTTATTTTGAATGGCAGACTATGTCACCATCTTACATTGTTTTCCTGAAGATGATCGAAATGCCGACCGAAAGTTAGGATTGATGCAATAAAGAGATTTGTGATTACTACTCCCGATATTACTAAAATTTTAGGATTGCTGTAATCGATTATATTACACGATTCAGAATATTTTTTTTTAAGAATTCAGTGAAATTTTTTTCCGTTTCGAGAAATGCTCTAATACAGTGTTTTTCAATCTGTGGGTCGCGACCCCTCAGGGGGTCGCAAAGCCTTTGTATGGGGGTCGCGAGAAGTCGAGAGAACTAGGTCCTACTTCGTTGAAAAAACATCAATGAATTCTAATAAAAAAAGATTTATCAAGATTATACAGAAATACTGGAAATGTTATTCATACAAATAAATTCTTCGAATACTAGTTTATTTTACTGTGGAATTATTTTTTTTCAGTGAGAAGTTATGAAACAATTTATTCTTTCTTCACATTATTCGATACCATTTTCATTTCAAATATACCTGATGATTAAGGAGTCTAGAAAATCGAAGTTTTGATACTGGGGTCTTTGGTAATTTTGTCCGAGGTATCGAGTGGGCCCATCAGATTTTGAGTTTAAAAGGCCCTTATATATGAGGCCCAACCTTGAAATTTCGAATACAAACCCAACTTTTTTATTGCAGATTCGGATGAAGTAGGAATTTTTTTTATCTGAATTGGTTGAAACCAAAACATTTTTCGTCCATATTTGGGCCCTATGCAGCATTTTTTGTTCAAAAATCAAAGTTGGATCTCGTATCTCGAATAAGACCCCTTGGGGCCCAAAATCTGATTGACCCAATCAGTATTAGAATATGAATTTTCGCAATCTTTTCTGAATGAACGCCTCAGATTTTTGAAAAATAAATGAGGACGAAAACATTTTTGGTTTTAACCAATTCAGATGAAAAATTTTCCGCTTAATCCGAATCTGCAATGAAAAACATGGGTTTGCATTTGAAATTTCAATGTTGCTCCTTTTGGTCCCCAAATCGTCGATTCCTCGCACGGATTTACTAAAGACCCCAGTATGTGAATTGATGTTATCCCACTTCCCATTTCATCAATGAAAAAAGTTGGCTTCATTTCAATTCCATTAAGTTTGTCTTTTCCTATGATGACATTTTCATTTCGTCCTTGAAGACGTTTATTCAAGCTATTTGAATGCTGAAAAGCTTTATTTCCAAAAGAATTCCAGGTCAAAAATGAATTCCAATTTTAGTGACTTTGCTTGCTGTGGAAAAAAAGTATTTTGTTTGTTTTTGTTTTTATACTGAAAGTTCAGCGTGAAGTTCCATAACTCTGGTCAGTACTTTGCTATCGAAAACTACTCTGTATGGTAAAGCAATTTTCAATGGGGTGAATCTATACTTGCAACACAAATGGAAATGATTTGAAACAGACGAGTCTGCAACTCTTTTCCTCTAATCGAATTTACAATATTATACATTTGAATTATTTCAACGTTAACATACATGGAAAAAGCCAGGGTTGGGGGGTCGCGAAATTTTTTTCGATGCTATGGGGGTCGTGTCATGAAAAAGATTGAAAAACACTGTTCTAGACTCATTGAGGTTAAAATACACTGGGTAAGATATGTATGAATCGGGCCCAGAACAACTGTTTGATTTATCGAAGTTCGATTTATCGAGAGTTCACTGTATGTATGTATGTATGTATTTCCATGCATTCTAGGTTTCAGTGAAACCCCTCAGAAGCTACTTGAAGCTTGTGCGAGTTAGAATGATGGGTGTGTTCTGTGTAGGCTTTGTTACTGTGTCCCGACGCCACCTTAGGCACAGCACTGTTAATTGTTTACCAAACAGTGAATGGTTCGGCGCGTTCTCCATACCAGAAAATTTCTTCCCTGGCGGAGACTCGAACCCCGACTTGCCGGGTTGCCGGGTCTGTATGAATAAGTTCTTTAAATTAATAAATAGTTTCAGGCTTTCACGACCGGATATATTGACATTAAAAGAGTCTTCCGGGCTTATTGGCCGTGGTCTATTAGGAATTATTTCACCTAACGTTTCGCCCACAACTGCGGTAGGCATCTTTCCGAATTTCCGAAAGTGATGCTGGACTCGATCCGTTGGCCCCACTTATACCCTGATCATTGGCGGGAGAAGGTAGTGGGTTTACGCGTGCGATGTTGATTGGTCCATCGCTTCCACTTCGTATTTGCTTGATTTCGGTCTTTTCCAACACCGGCAACCATGCGCTATGTACCAAAGGGGTTTCTTCCCTTCTGTTCATATTGTTCTTATGTTTATATATCTCAATGGCTTCCATGTTCATCCTAGGATAGAAACTTTTGATGTTTGAAATCGCTTCTGCCTTTGAGAAAACAATATTGTGTCCATCTGTCAGAGCATGTTCCGCTAGTGCGGATTTTTCTGTCTGATTGAGTCGACAGCATCGTTCATGCTCCTTAATTCTCGTATTGATACTTCGCTTCGTTGTACCAATGTAAACTTTGCCGCAGTCACAAGGTATCCTGTAAATACCGGGTTGGGAGAGTGGGTCGACTTTATCTTTGGTAGTTCTGATCATTTGGCCAAGTTTTTGAGTTGGCTTATAGACAGTCTCTATATTGTGGCCCTTTAGTATTCTACCAATTCTATCGGTGGCCTTGCGGATATATGGTAAGATGGCTCTTCCATTGGGGGTGAGTTGTGATGTGTTATCACCACGTGTGGAAAGTCTTGGTCTTATTGCCCTCTGAATTTCCTTAGCATTATAGTCCAAGAGCTAGTGAACCTTTTGACTAACGGTTTGTCTGTAAGGCTAGAAATTTTTATAGCGATAGTTCCTAGCATGCTGAGGACGGAAATCATCGCCTGGCACAACTCACCCCTGCACGTCATCAAGATCTATATCTTTGAAAGTGTTAAAAAAATTAAAAAAATAAACTTGTTCCTGTAAGCTTGAAACTTTCATACGATTTTGTTCGTTCATTGCGAAGTTCAAAAAAAAATTGACAGGCGATTTCGACGAGCATAAGTACCTGCCAGGCGACTCGAAAAGGGTGTAAAATACGAACAAAAATGAACTTTTTTATGTAAGGCTAAAATTTATATATGAGTTTGTCTGAGAAAATGAAAAAATAAGTTTTATTATTAATCTTCATCATCATCTGATATGCTATCATTAATTTTTCATCATATAGTACAGTCGTTTTCAAGCGTAGTACACTGTGTCTTAAATTGGTTGAGACTGCATTATATCTCAGCTATTATTGAAAATAGGGTCATGCGGTTTTCGAGACTCTGTGTCACTTTTTTGTAAAACTCTCAAATCCACAAACAGAAATATTCCATCTTCTTTTGTTTCTGAAATACAGTGCGAAAATGAAAATGGTCACTTTTTGAAGATGATATTATTTCTCGGACCCTGTATGAGAAAAAAAAAGTATGAAAATGTTTATAATAATGTTTTTACGTAGAAGTCAGTGGCGTAGCTTAAAATTTTTATCTTATAAATGTTTTTAAGATATAGCTCAAACTTGAAATATTTCAAATGGAACACCTCGTATGTATTAACGTCAAAACTTCTCATTTTTTTCTGAATACATCGATGTATCACAACCTTACCTTTAATAAATTTGAGCATCAACCATCCGAAAAATGTATAGAGTCGTCGCTCGATAATCCAGCGCTTGCCAATCCGGTACGCTCGGTAGTCCGGCACTTTGGGACCCAGGTAACCCGCTCTATAATCCGGCATTTTATACAGCTGAACGCCGGATCACCGAGAGTAGTTTTTCCCGCTCGGCAGTCCGGACCTTACCTCGACAGTGATGTCACGTATTTGTTTTCTCTTGTTTCAGAGCGTCCGTTGACAAAATAGCGGTCTTATTTTGCGAAAGTTGGATAGTAGTGAAAATCATATGAAGTTAGCTTTTTTTTCCTGTACAAATTCGATAATCCGGCATTTCCGATAATCTAGTTCCTACTAGATCATTCTGTATTTGTCCGATTGTCAGTATCGACGAGGAAATCAGACAAATACAGAATGATCTAGTAGGAACTTTAACACCAACAGACTGGACTTCTGTCGATAACATAACCCAGAAATCCATGGAGGGGCGAATGTACCCTAATACTATACGCCTCAAAAATAAATTCTCACGGTTGCAGGAATTATGTGTTTCTTCAGTTCCGAACAGGAAAGAAACCGTTGTTAACTTGTCCAAGAGGACATTAACACAAGAGGAGAAATCTATCCTTGAAAAGGGAAACAATTTCTCCATTCGAACGAAACAAATTCCTGTAGAGAATATAATAGCCAATGTTGAGGCAGCAATTCGGTCCTTACCTGAGGCTACGGCTGAAGAAGTGAGGACTGAAGCCTCAAGAATCATCAGGAAGGCTAAACCTCCAAAAAATAATATAAATTTCAGGGAACACCAAGCCATAAAAAGTCTCAATGAAGATACATCCATTGTGATCCTTCCAGCTGACAAAGGAAACGCGACGGTAGTGATGGACACCTCTGAGTATGATTCCAAAATGAGGGCGTTGTTAGACCCCTCAAACTACAGGAAGCTTAAAAGAGATCCTACTTCGTCCAGGCTCAGACAAGCAAAGGCTCTTATAAAAGTTTCTTCTCTCGATGAGGAACTTAAAAAGAGGATTTGTAAGAGTGAAGCAAGGGCTCCGCGAATATACGGACTTCCGAAAATTCACAAGGATAATGTCCCATTGAGACCTATCGTTAGTACCATCGATTCACCAACATACGATTTAGCCAAAGTTTTAACAACTATGTTGAGACCTCATGTGGGAAACACGGACACTTTCGTTAAGGACTCTACTCAGTTTGTAGAAAAACTGCAGAACATTCAGTTGGGACCGAATGACCGACTCGTTAGTTTTGATGTTGTGTCTTTGTTCACACTAGTTCCCATCAGGGAATCGCTTAACTACGTGTCTGAATTATTCCCGAATGACATAACAAAGCTCTTCGAACTTTGCCTATCATCCAGCTATTTTCAGTGGAAAGGCGAATTCTATGAGCAAATAGACGGATGCGCCATGGGAAACCCTCTAAGTCCTGCAATTGCAAATTTCTTCATGGAGAAATTCGAACAAAGTGCAATTGAAGCGGCAACTAAGAGACCATCCACATGGCTACGTTATGTGGATGATACTTTTGTCGTCTGGAGTCTGGAGTCATGGACTTGAAGAATTGGATGCTTTCCTATCCCATCTTAACAGTAGGCACCCAAATATTCAATTCACTATGGAAATTGAAAAGGATGGTGCTCTACCCTTTCTAGACGTCTTGGTTACTAGAAAGCCTAATGGAAAGCTAGGACACAGGGTTTATAGAAAACCAACCCACACTGACAGGTATCTACACAAGCAGTCCAATCATCATCCTCAACAGAAACGAGGAGTTATAAAAACACTCGTAGATAGAGCCCGACGATTGTGCGAGCCGTAATTTCTGCAAGATGAACTTGAACATCTACAGCATGCATTCGTCGCTAACGGAGATAATGCTAAGGAAATTCAGGGGGCAATAAGACCAAGACTTTCCACACGTGGTGATAACACATCACAACTCACCCCCAATGGAAGAGCCATCTTACCATATATCCCCAAGGCCACCGATAGAATTGGTAGAATACTAAAGGGCCACAATATAGAGACTGTCTATAAGCCAACTCAAAAACTTGGCCAAATGATCAGAACTACCAAAGACAAAGTCGACCCACTCTCCCCAACCCGGTATTTACAGGATACCTTGTGACTGCGGCAAAGTTTACATTGGTACAACGAAGCGAAGTATCAATACGAGAATTAAGGAGCATGAACGATGCTGTCGACTCAATCAGACAGAAAAATCCGCACTAGCGGAACATGCTCTGACAGATGGACACAATATTGTTTTCTCAAAGGCAGAAGCGATTTCAACATCAAAAGTTTCTATCCTAGGATGAACATGGAAGCCATTGAGATATATAAACATAAGAACAATATGAACAGAAGGGAAGAAACCCCTTTGGTACATAGCGCATGGTTGCCGGTGTTGGAAAAGACCAAAATCAAGCAAATACGAAGTGGAAGCGATGGACCAATCAACATCGCACGCGTAAACCCACTACCTTCTCCCGCCAATGATCAGGGTATAAGTGGGGCCAACGGATCGAGTCCAGCATCACTTTCGGAAATTCAGCGGTCGAGTTACAATCTAAGACCAAGAATCCTCTGAAGATGCCTACCGCAGTTGTGGGAGAAACGTTAGGTGAAATAATTCCTAATAGACCACGGCCAATAAGCCCGGAAGACTCTTTTAATGTCAGTTCTTGAAATTGTTGAAATTGTTATAATAATTCTCTAATATGTGAACAAATTTTTGAAATGTTCTCAACAATCATAATTATTGTATTGTAGTTCATTCTACACAATCATTTCAAATAAAAATATAAAGAATCCAAAACGTATTTCATTTGATTCAAAATAATGTGTAGATGGAAAATATAATCCTGATTAAAAAACGGAGCTTTGCTTTTGTTTTGTCGATCAGGATTTTTCTCTGAAAGCTCGACAAAGAATACTCAATTTAATGAAAATTTATGAAAAGTATAACTCGAAGTGGTCTGGCCGAGGGGTAACCTCGCTACGGTAATGGAGTAGACCGTACTGCCAGCGACTCAACGGCGAGTTTGGGCGCCGGTAAATTAACCCGACCTCCTCAAGGGCCAACGGCTTCGGGCGGATGAGTCTTAAAGGTTGGGTGATGGTCCCAGGTTTTGAGGAAATGCAAATCGAAATCCATCTTGTGGAAAGGCAGCAGTTTTCACAATACAGGGCTGGAGCCGAAGAGGACGCAAATGATCCAAAAGGGTTCAGTTCATGATACGGACAATTATACTGTTCGACTGCGAAATTCGCCAATACGTCCGGCAAGCGTGGCGTCTTATTGCCAAATCCTTCCAAAATGTCGAGCTCTAAAACTAAAAATGTACCCCAGGCGAGTAGGGCGCTAAGCCCAGAATCTCGCACTGCGCAAGTAGCAGTCTGCCCCACGGATTCTGGGGGGGGCAAGAAATCGACTTCTACGAAGAATTCAAACACGACTAGGACGATACTTTGGTTAGCCACCTATAATGTACGAACCTTAAGAACACAAGCTCATATGGATGCTTTAGATGAAGAACTGAAGAACATTAAGTGGAATATTCTTGGCATTAGCGAAACCAGAAGACCTGGTGAGTCACTGACAACATTAAAAAACGGCCATCTCCTTTTCCAGAAAAATGACGATAGCGGTTCGAACGGTGGAGTGGCGTTGATGGTACATAAAAACCTTACTCACTTGATAGAGACGGCCCAATCAATTTCGAATAGAGTCATTTATATTGTAATGCGACTAAACAAAGGTTACAAATTGCAAATAATCCAAGCATATGCGCCGACATCAAGTGCAGATGACGAGGACATCGACTTGTTCTACGAAGACCTGAGCACAGCCAGAAATAGAGAGAAAACACATTTGTGTCTCATCATTGGAGACTTTAATGCAAAAATTGGGCGTAAAACACCCTCAGATCCAGAAAATATTGGAGGCTATGGACTAGGCGAAAGAAATGCAAGAGGTCATCTACTAATGAACTTTTTAGAGAGAGAAAGCCTATACTGCTGCTCAACATTTTTCAAAAAACCAGCTAAAAAGAAATGGACTTGGAGAAGTCCGGATGGAGTCACAAGAAATGAATTGGACTACATTTTGGCCACAAAGAGAAACATCTGTCTAGATGTTGACGTTTTATGTAGAGTTGACGCAGGAAGTGATCATAGGATGGTTAGAGCAAAAATTGATATCAACACGAAACTAGAGAAAAAGAAACTAATCACTAAAGGGATCAGACCAAAGGCGTCAACATTGGAAAAGCATAAACAAGAATACGAAAAATGTGTGTCATCTAAACTGGAATGTATACCGAATCTGGGCGAGAGGAATATCGATGAGGTTTGTGATGGTATAGTCAGTAGCGTCCTCACTGCAAGCAGGAAAGTTTGTGCTATGAAAAAGAAAGAAAATCAGCTGCCTAAGAACATAACTGATATGCTGGAAGAGAGGAGAAGGATACCAAGAGACTCTCAGCGCTACGAAGAACTTAACAAACAATTGAAAAAGGCATTCCGCAAAAGAGCTCGAGAACGAAATACGGAAATGATATTGTCAGCTGTTCAAGAAAATGTGAACATGAGGTGTCTGTAGTCTAGCCAAAGTAGAGGAAAGGCACAAATACAGTGCATGGAAGACGAGAGAGGTATTAAATGTCACGACAGAGACGACATCATCAAGATCATCCAAAATTTTTATACAGAGCTATACGCTGAAAAAATCCCGAAGCCCCGACACCATCCGCCCAGACCGACCATTACAAATGTTGGATCCGAAGAAATACCCGCGATCACAAGGCAAGAAGTTGAGCATGCAATAAAGATGTTGAAAAACAATAAAAGTCCAGGAGAGGATAGAATAACTGCCGAAATGTTGAAGAAAGGAGGAAAAAGGTTGGAGGACGCTATATGCCTGCTCTTTAACAAATGTCTGGAACAGTGTGAAATACCCGAAAAATGGAAAAATGCAGAGGTCATTTTATTGTTCAAAAAGGGGGATCCAAAATGTATAAAAAATTATCGCCCCATAAGTTTATTAAGTATTCTCTATAAGCTGTTTAGTGCAATAATAACAAAAAGAATCACACAAAAACTGGACTTCTATCAACCCACAGAACAAGCGGGCTTCAGGAAAGGCTACAATACTATCGAACAGATACAAACAGTGAGAAATCTTATAGAGAAAGCCTCTGAGTATAAAATACCACTCTACATAGCCTTTGTTGACTACGAAAAGGCCTTTGACTCCATAGAAATGTGGTCGATATTAGAAGCATTAAATCAAGCCCGGGTTGATTCGAGGTACACCAACTTAATCAGAAACATCTATAAAAATGCCACACTGCATATCGCTCTAACGGAAGACTGGAAAACCGAGAAAATTGACGTCAAAAGAGGAGTCCGACAGGGTGATCCGATAAGCCCGAAACTGTTCACCTTGGCCCTCGAATATGTTTTCAAGAGTATCGACTGGGAGAAAAAGGGAATTCTGATAGATGGGACCTATCTGAGTCACCTCAGATTTGCTGACGACTTGATCTTGATCAGTAATAGTGCATGCGAACTGGAAGAAATGCTCAAAGAACTCAATGAAGAGTCAAAAAAGGTAGGTCTCAAAATGAATCTTCATAAAACCAAGGTAATGTCTTCCGAGCGAGTGAATGTGATCCTAGAGAATGAGACCTTGGAGTCAGTGGAAGACTACATTTACCTCGGACACAAGATCAAACTGGGTAGGGAAAATCAAACAGTAGAAATCGATCGGAGGATTGGGCTTACGTGGGCAGGCTCCAAAAATCTGAGCCATACATTGAAAAATAAGAAAATCCCTATGTGCCTCAAGAAGAAAGTTTACGAGGCGTGCATCCTACCTATTATGACTTATGGCATGGAGACGGTGACACTGACGTTACGGAGTAGGCGCAGGCTGGAATCCACCCAACGTGCACTGGAAAGGGCCATGCTGGGGGTCAGCTTACGAGATCGCATCCGCAACTCTACCATCAGAGCCAGAACAAAAGTCTGCTGTGTTATCGAAAGGATAGCAAGACTGAAATGGAGGTGGGCAGGACACATGGCCAGGAGTGAGGACGACAGGTGGATGAAAAGAACTCAACAGTGGAGACCTTGGACGTGTAATAGAGAAAGAGGACGTCCGCCTCTACGATGGAAAGACGACATCGTAAAGTCAGTGGGGACGGGTTGGATGAGAGTTGCCCAGAACATACACGAGGGGAGACTGATGGAAGAGGCCTACGTTCAGCAGTGGACGTGCGAGGGCTGAAGAAGAAGAAGAAGAAGATAATTCGAATTTCGCGCCGATTAAAATAGTTTTCTGTACTAAATTATCTTTTTAGCGCCATCTAGGTGTCAAAAGTAAGAAACTAGCCAAAAATCGTAGTCGGATTTCAGTACCACAGATGTAAGGGCGTTTCCTATCTTTCTTACTCTATAATCTTTGGTTATTATATTGAGTGTGGTCGGTTATGTATAAGAGTGGAAGTAATGGTTTCTTGTCATATCGTAGTATTTTTGGATGCTTCATTCAGAAATGGTGTAGAGCTCCGAAAAAAAAATTACAAAATGGTGGAAAACCTGCAATGTTCATGATTTTTTTTTTCGGTTACCAAATTGATTTTCATTTCCCAAATTTGCACAATTTTTAAAGGATCTCTGTGAAAATTTTTTTTCAAAAATCGAACACAACTTTTTTTTTACATGTCTACAGCGAAAAAAAAATTTCACTCGAAATTGATGAAATTTTTCACGATTGTACTTACTTTTATACCTAACACGAATATGAAAACAGAAACGAAAAATCTCAAACGGTTTCGTTTTTACAGCCATTCAAATGTCCCGTTCGAATATCTGAAATAATACAAAAACATGACACAGCTTGTGTTCTTAGGCCCATAATTTTTGAATTTGTATGTCGAAACATTCCAGATTGCAAAATGAATTAGAAAAAAATCAGTGAAACTTCATTGAGAGTTGAACTCCCTACTCTGAGTTAAGTACCTATTAAAATAAATGTGGAATCTGAATTGAGACTGTTCAAAGGTTTTTAATTTTCGTTGCCAAGCAATGGCAGCTCATAGAATTTGACAGAGTATTTGAATATAACTGAATATAATAAAGCAAGTATCTTGAAACCAATTTATGCAGTTTGAGTGGAAATTGGCGGTTAATACTTCCCAGATATTAATGGCATGGCATTATTGCGGAAATTTCTTCGAATAATTCCACAATTTCACAAACGCAAAAAAAAACCTATTGGTATAAAATTTATTCATAATACGTTCTCAAAAATATTGCCATTTCTCCGGATACACTTTCTCGACCTTTTCGCCACACTATCCACCGCTGAACGAACCATTTCGGGTTTCGGCGAATCTCTTCGGCGGCTGATTCGATTCTCTGAATCAGTTCTTCTCTCGAAGTCACTGGAGCTCGCTTATCATAAACAAGACTATTCATATGACCCCAGAAATAAAAATCCATAGGTGTAAGATCTGGAGAACGAGAAGGCCATGCGACAGGTCCCAATCGGCCGATCCATCGGCGAGGGTATTGAGAGTCTAAAAATTCTCGTACACTCCTCACTGTGTGAGCAGGGCAACCATCATGCTGGTACCATGAAAAGTGATTCAAAGGAATATCTTCCAATAGATCAGGCAGAGTTTCCCTCAAAAATTGATTATAGCCATTTCCAGTCAAAGTTTCAGGAAGAATGTACGGTCCTATCATGAATCGATCCTTCATTCCCGCCCAAACATTGATAGAAAATCTCTTCTGGCTATTTTTTGCTACTGTTGCATGTGGATTTTCCCTTTGCCATATTATATTATTTTTGTTGCTGAAGAAACCATCTCTGTGGAATGTTGCTTCATCCGTAAACAGTATGAGACGTAGAAAATTCCTATTCTGACGTGTCCTTCTTAAAATAAATTCACAGAATTCTTTCCTCTTCTCAAAATCACCTTCTTCTAAGGTTTGACATGAACGGAAATGGTACGGATGGTAGCTATTTCTTTTCAAAACTCTCCATACAGTGCATTCACTCTTATTCACACTTGGATGATTTGCTAGAGTTCTCGTTGATACCATCGGATTTTCACTCACTAAATCCAGGATACGTTCTTCGTTATTTCGCATTGTTTCCTTCTTCTTGCGGTGAAGAATACCTTCTTCACGTAATTTACGCACTGTGCACTGTTTCTATGAAAGTTTTAAAATTAGGAACGTTTCGGCTTGGAAATCTGCGAGCGTAAATTTCCCTTGCTTTTCTCCCTGAGGAATTCGCTTCATAATAAGCCTGAACCATATCATTTTTTTCTAAAAGTGAATATTTCATTTTCGCTTGCTAACAAGTCGTTTCAATATACTCGAATTTTTCAGTAAAATTCAAATAACCTGTCAAATTCTATCAGCTACTGTTGCCCGGCAAAAAAAATTAATATACTCAGAACCTTAGAACAGACTCATATTTCACATTAATACTTAACTCAGAGTAGGGAGTTCAACTCTCAATGATGTTTCACTGATTTTTTTTTAATTCATTTTGCAATCTGGAATGTTTCGACATACAAATTCAAAAATTATGGGCCTAAGAACACAAGCTGTGTCATGTTTTTGTATTATTTCAGATATTCGAACGGGACATTTGAATGGCTGTAAAAACGAAACCGTTTGATATTTTTCGATTCCGGGATCATATTCGTGTTAGGTATAAAAGTAAGTACAATCGTGAAAAATTTCATCAATTTCGAGTGAAATTTTTTTTTCGCTGTAGACATGTAAAAAAAAAGTGTTCGATTTAAAAAAAAATTTTTTCGCAGATATCCTTTAAAAATTGTGCTTATTTAGGAAATGAAAATCAATTTGTCATCCGAAAAAAAAAAATCATGAACATTGCAGGTTTCCGCCATCTTGTAATTTTTTTTTCGGAGCTCTACACCATTTCTGAATGAAGCGTCCAAAAATACTACGATATGACAAGAAACCATTACTTCCAGTCTTATACATAACCGACCACACTCAATATAATAACGCTCGAAAATGACATTAAACACTGTGTATCTCCCTTATGCTCCGAAAACGGGAAATATGTCATAAGAAAAAAATTATTCTCCCGATGTTCTCTATACGTCATATGAGTTTGTCCAGTTTATGATGAAACACCCTGTATATATATATATATATATATACATCCTGCGTACCATGTTGCGTCCTTTCATAAAACGACCTTATTGCGTCCACCAGAAATACTCTAGTTAGGAAACATCTGATCGAAGTATATTAATCTACGCAAAAAATTGAGTAGATCGCCCGTTTCAGATCATCTGTATCTTCAGAAATAAGAACGAAATATACATGTACAATATGACGTCCTTTCATCTTGCAACCATTATTGCGTCCAGTTAATATACTGCTTTCACATTCAGTACAATATTGCGTCCATGTTTTTTTCGTTCCTTCATACTCAGCATGTTATGGCGTCCAGCGCTGTTGCCAAGTTTATCATTTTTCTTGAATATTCTTACATAGGAATATTCGACCATAATGACATATTCATGAGGTCTACATGGTCATTGAGGGCAAAGCTCGCATCTGCATTCAGCATCGCCTCGCGAGTGTTGATATTGAGTGAAGCAACTTGGATAGTTGTTAAGGTAAAATATATGTCGATACTTTTTTGACTGAATAAACCAACACACTAACTATAATTAGCACAATCTCAAATAATGATGAGTTTTTGAACATTCTAGGTAAAAGAAGTTGACATATTTGTACCTCATACCTCAGATTTCGATGTTTAATATTTTTTTGTATTTTGGACGTGTACAATGTGAACTTTGCTCCGAAGTATCATGAAAGTTAAGAAAAATACTAATTGATATCGTTCATTATTCTACAATAAATAAATTCTAGTTGAAAAGTACATAATTCTATTAAATTTTCCGAATTCCATACATACATTACCTTACATATTTCAAGGGTGGAAACTTTAAATACCGTATGTTACATTCTGGAATAGAGTTTTCTCCTATTTTTTTTCACTTTCAGATAGTTCCAAATGAATCAATTTTAGTTGAAATATTGAAGCGTAGCGCATTTGTTCTGAAGTCAATTAATATGGATTTTATCGGTATTTTGCATTGGAAAGGATCTAAATATGAAACGAATCAAATTTTTCTTCGAACTCGAGAAGAAACCATGGTTTCAAATGGAAAATTTGTTCGATGTAATGGAGAAAACTAATGTATTGAAAGATGATTGATGATAGAAATGTATTTAGTGGAGATGTGTAATCGATTTATAAATTGATTATGTATTTGTTATACTTCAAGAATGTCAAGTATCATTCCTGATATGATAGTTTTGGCGATCTAGTGCCTGTTGAATCTGTGTTCTTTTACTACCAGACCCCAAATATGAGATATGGTTCACGAAAAAAAAGTAAAATTTGTTTTTTGATTAAAATTTGTTTTTTCATAGAGAAAAAATGTTCACAATTATGGACAAATACACTCAATGTTATCCTCTGATGCAGTGGTAATGCTTCATTATACAAACCATTAATTCCATTTTGTCGAATATTTTATTTCAATGAGAAAATATAAGAAAATACAAACAATGAATATTCTGAATAAAATAATTACAATAATAAAATGCAAAAAAAAACGAAAAAACTTTCGAAATAACGGTTATAATATGGTATTGAAGAAATCACCTCCTTTGCCTGAGGCACAAGTGAATTTCAGAATTGTTGCATATGAAATGAGATATATTCCTCAAAAAAAAAAATTCGATTATATTTAGTACATAAAAGTCATCATTTAGTTTTTCTTCACATTCTCCCCTACCCTCCACAACTAAAAAGCCGGACGTTTGTTCCATTTTATTTGAGATTTTTTTGATAAATCGGAAGTTTGTCAAATGATTACATATGATTCTTTTCTTTTTTCATACCTCCTCTTTGTACGAATACATTGGACAAATTTTGGTTCCCCTGACTCAATTTGTCCATAATTGTGGACTGGTGATTTCAAAACGATTATGGATTATGATTTACAGAAACCTACTACTGAATAATCTAATATTTTTAGTGCTCCAAAGTCGATGTCCATAAGTAAATTTTGAAGATCAATCTAGACGAGATACAATGATGAGGAGCAAGAATCGAAAATAAAATGCAAAGATAACAACAGCTGATCACATCTGAAGAAGCTACATAACGATTATAAAGCTTCCTGAATAATACAATGAGAACCGTGCTAAAACTTTTGAAAAACGATAGAACAGAGTACTACCAAGACTTTTAGTCTGATTTTAGATTTCTCATTAGTTGAAATAAAGTGTCTATTCTTTCTATTAACACCTATCTCGTGGGTACTTCCTTAGCTTGAACTAATGCTTTGGCTGTCCTCATAAGTTAAAACCTAAGAGAGTTAAGTCTGGAGATCGTGCGGGCCAAGAAATCGGACCGCTTCTACCTATTTTCGAGTTAGAAAATGAGTTGTTTGGGTTGTCTCTAATTTTTCGTTGAAAAAGTGCCGAGAGGGGTGTTAATCGTGAGAATAAACGCCGTTTTTGTAGCAATGAGATGAAATGAGTTTATATACTATAACGATTGAAGAAGGAAAAAAGAAGAGGAACAGAGGAGAAAAGTTCCAGTAAAATTTATAACAAGAATACCAATATTGAGATATTCTATTCTTGTTGATACTTCTGAATAATTTTTTTTTGCTCACGGAATATCGGTATTTCGAAACAGAAATAATTTTTTCATCAATTTTGAAGCATACCGTTAGAAAGGTCATCAACTAACGAATTTATCAAAATAAAATGAAGCTCTCAGTTCTTGCTAGTATTTTTTTAAATTTTATTCTGAAGTTGATTTTATTTTAAACAGTTACTAAGTTCGCAAAATGAAATACCTGGTATGTCTCATATTTGGGACCGTCAATAATTTTAATAAACATTTTTGATTATTTGAATAGCATGGATAAGAGGTAAGCATTTAAAAAAATGCCAATTTTACAAACATACATCAAACCTCACCTTGAAGAACCTGAATTTAGGTTATTTGTGAAGAAAACATTAAATAATCATTTCTTGTCAACCGTGATTCTAAGAACCCAAGGTCCCAGAATGAAAAAGCTTGAAAATTACTCCAACAATATCCCTAAAAAATTTCACTGTTCATGCCCCGAACATGTATCTTATTTCATTGATAATACACCAACAAATATCGAATAACTATGTTCAATCAAAAAGAAGGAACCAATTATTGATCATACAATACTACCCCAAAAATTTGAAGGAAAGATGCAGTTATTCGAAACACCAATTTCAAATCATGAAAAAATTTTGATAGATGTAAGAACTGAGCAAAAACATATAAATAGAAAAACATTCATCGAAAAAAAAATTATTGATTATGATAAGATCAAGAATAATGTGGATATAAGAGATCAACTCAAACAAAAATTTTTCGAATTAAAAAACGAAACTAACAAACCAATTAAAAAAAACAAAGAAAAATCATACCAGTTGGGTATCATGAATAGAAAATCAAAAACAGAACCTATTTACAGTTAAGTAATTTGAAATCATCGTACAGTGTTATTTGAATGGATCAGAAATACTTTTGAACATAGATGCATTCATGAAAGGGATTTTTTCGAAATTCGGAAAATACGCTCTATGTTGAAAGTCATTACCCTGTAAATATTGAATTTGTTGTTCTGAAGAACAATATTTTTTTCATTTCCGAAACGACAACGGTGCAAACCAATTTCAAATTTGGCTCAGTGAAGACATGTTTTTCAATTCAATGGCAAAAATTGATTTTGTCAATCCAGGATAATCAATGAGATATCCCTACCTCTCAAAACAGATATTTCATAATCAATTTGTTCGTAATGAAATGTTCATTGAATAAATATGAATTATATCGTTTTCATTCTATCTACTACCACAAAGGTTTAGTGAGTAATTGATAAATCGATAATCCTGTTTCTTAAAAAATGAAATTTCATTGTTTCCCCCTATCACACTCATACCAATTTGAGTTCATGATATTGATGTTCATTAGTTGAATGAATCCAACTTTATATTATGAGCAGTTCAAACCTCAAAGAAAACATATAAGGTGTATCAAGTGTAGATGTCTAATGATAGAAAGGAGATAAAAAATATAAACTTTTTTGAAAGGACTGAAAACAAATATCGAAAAACCAGATTCTCAAAGAAAGTGATTGAAAACGTTAACACATTTCAGATTGTGCAATGCTCACAAACGATTTAGGTTGGGACACGATAACAGTATTTCTTCTTCAAACGGTGCACCGAAAGCCGAAGCGACATTGAATCGGCGGGAGTTAAAATATTTTAGATGCGAATGAAGACCGAACCGCATGTATTCTTGTGCATTGATGCCAGATTGGAGACGCAACATTATACTTTAAATGAAACATGTATATTTGGATGTATATGAACTTTCACCATCCAAAGCGCCCTCTTAGCAGAATTTGCGTGAACTAAAAATATACTATTGGTTACATGGACCACACGTTACTACGTCCGCGAATACGATTTTAAAAATGTTGTAACTCATTAATTAAGTCATGAATGAATTTTTTTTGCTTATCAAGGAAAGCTCTGATTACACTGCACATTTAGCGGCAACTCCCATCATTGGATACCTTGAAACATCAGAGATATTGTAGAAAAACAATGCTGCGTCCGGTATACGGACGCAGTATCATTGAGGACGCAACTGTGTATGGCCCAATGTCAATGTATGGACGCAATATGGTACGCAGGATAAATATATATATATATATATATATATATATATATATATATATATAATATACATCCTGCGTACTATGTTGCGTCCTTTCATAAAACGACCTTATTGCGTCCACCAGAAATACTCTAGTTAGGAAACATCTGATCAAAGTATATTAATCTACGCAAAAAATTGAGTAGATCGCCCGTTTCAGATCATCTGTATCTTCAGAAATAAGAACGAAATATACATGTACAAAATGACGTCCTTTCATCTTGCCACCATTATTGCGTCCAGTTAATATACTGCTTTCACATTCAGTACAATATTGCGTCCATGTTTTTTTCGTTCCTTCATACTCAGCATGTTATGGCGTCCAGCGCTGTTGCCAAGTTTATCATTTTTCTTGAATATTCTTACATAAGAATATTAGACCATAATGACATATTCATGAGGTCTACATGGTCATTAAGGGCAAAGCTCGCATCTGCATTCAGCATCGCCTCGCGAGTGTTGATATTGAGTGAAACAACTTGGGTAGTTGTTAAGGTAAAATATATGTCGATACTTTTTTGACTGAATAAACCAACACACTAACTATAATTAGCACAATCTCAAATGATGATGAGTTATTGAACACTCTAGGTAAAAGAAGTTGACATTTTTGTACCTCATACCTCAGATTTCGATGTTTAATATTTTTTTGTATTTTGGACGTGTACAATGTGAACTTTGCTCCGAAGTATCATGAAAAGTTAAGAAAAATACTAATTGATAACGTTCATTATTCTACAATAAATAAATTCTAGGTGAAAAGTACATAATTCTATAAAATTTTCCGAATTCCATACATACATTACCCTACATATTTCAAGGTTGGAAACTTTAAATACCGTATGTTACATTCTGAAATAGAGTTTTCTATTATTTCTTTTCACTTTCAGATAGTTCCAAATGAATCAATTTTAGTTGAAATATTGAAGCGTAGCGCATTTATTCTGAAGTCAATTAATATGGATTTTATCGGTATTTTGCATTGGAAAGGATCTAAATATGAAACAAATCAAATTTTTCTGTTTAAATCTTCGAACTCGAGAAGAAACCATGGTTTCAAATGGAAAATTTGTTCGATGTAATGGAGAGAACTAATGTATTGAAAGATTATTGATGATAGAAATGTATTTAGTGGAGATGTGTAATCGATTTATAAATTGATTATGTATTTGTTATACTTCAAGAATGTCCAGTATCATTCCTGATATGATAGTTTTGGCGATCTAGTGCCTGTTGAATCTGTTTTCTTTTACTACCATACCCCAAATATGAGATATGGTTCACGAAAAAAAAGTAAAATTTGTTTTTTAAGTTAAATTTGTTTTTTCATAGAGAAAAAATGTTCACAATTATGGACAAATACACTCAATGTTATCCTCTGATGCAGTGGTAATGCTTCATTATACAAACCATCAATTCCATTTTGTCGAATATTTTATTTCAATGAGAAAATATAAGAAAATAAAAACAATGAATATTCTGAATAAAATAATTACAATAATAAAATGCAAAAAAAAACAAAAAACTTTCGAAATAACGGTTATAATATGGTATTGAAGAAATCACCTCCTTTGCCTGAGGCACAAGTGAATTTCAGAATTGTTGCATATGAAATGAGATATATTCCTCAAAAAAAATATTCGATTATATTTAGTACAGAAAAGTCATCATTTAGTTTTTCTTCACATTCTCCCCTCCCCTCTACAACTAAAAAGCCGGACGTTTGTTCCATTTTATTTGAGATTTTTTTGATAAATCGGAAGTTTGTCAAATGATTACATATGATTCTTTTCTTTTTTCATACCTCCCCTTTGTACGAATAAATTAGACAAATTTTGGTTCCCCTGACTCAATTTGTCCATAATTGTGGACTGGTGATTTTAAAACGATTATGGATTATGATTTACAGAAACCTACTACTGAATAATCTAATATTTTAAGTGCTCCAAAGTCGATGTCCATAAGTAAATTTTGAAGATCAATCTAGACGAGATACAATGATGAGGAGCAAGAATCGAAAATAAAATGCAAAGATAACAACAGCTGATCACTTCTGAAGAAGCTACATAACGATTATAAAGCTTCCTGAATAATACAATGAGAACCGTGCTAAAACTTTTGAAAAACGATAGAACAGAGTACTACCAAGACTTTTAGTCTGATTTCAGATTTCTCATTAGTTGAAATAAAGTGTCTATTCTTTCGATTAACACCTATCTCGTGGGTACTTCCTAAGCTTGAACTAATACTTTGGCTGTCCTCATAAGTTAAAACCTAAGAGAGTTAGGTCTGGAGATCAGACCGCTTCTACCTATTTTCGAGTTAGAAAATGAGTTGTTTGGGTTGTCTCTAATTTTTCGTTGAAAAAGTGCCGAGAGGGGTGTTAATCGTGAGAATAAACGCCGTTTTTGTAGCAATGAGATGAAATGAGTTTATATACTATAACGATTGAAGAAGGAAAAAAGAAGAGGAACAGAGGAGAAAAGTTCCAGTAAAATTTATAACAAGAATACCAATATTGAGATATTCTATTCTTATTGATACTTCTGAATAATTTTTTTTTGCTCACGGAATATCGGTATTTCGAAACCGAAATAATTATTTCATCAATTCTGAAGCATACCGTTAGAAAGGTCATCAACTAACGAATTCATCAAAATGAAATGAAGCTCTCAGTTCTTGCTAGTATTTTTTTAAATTTTATTCTGAAGTTGATTTTATTTAAACAGTTACTAAGTTTGCAAAATGAAAAACCTGGTATGTCTCATATTTGGGACCTTCAATAATTTAAATAAACAGTTTTGATTATTTGAATAGCATGGATAAATGGCAATTTTACAAACATACATGAAACCTCACCTTGAAGAGCCTGAATTTAGGTTATTTGTGAAGAATACATTAAATAATCATTTCTTGTCAACCGTGATTCTAAGAACCCAAGGTCTCAGAATGAAAAAGCTTGAAAATTACTCCAACAATATCCCCAAAAAATTTCACTCTTCATGCCCCGAACATGTATCTTATTTCATTGATAATACACCAACAAAAATCGAATAACTATGTTCAATCAAAAAGAAGGAACCAATTATTGATCATTCAATACTACCCCAAAAATTTGAAGGAAAGATGCAGTTATTCGAAACACCAATTTTAAATCATGAAAAAATTTTGATAGATATAAGAACTAAGCAAAAAAAATTATTGATTATGATAAGTTCAAGAATAATGTGGATGTAAGAGATCAACTCAAACAAAAATTTTTCGAATTGAAAAACGAAACTAACAAACCAATTAAAAAAACAAAGAAAAATCATGCCAGTAAAAAAATAAAACAGTTGGGTATCGTGAATAGAAAATCAAAAACAGTACCTAATTACAGTTAAGTAATTTGAAATCATCGTACAGTGTTAGTTGAATGGATCAGAAATACTTTTGAACATAGAAGCATTCATGAAAGGGATTTTTTCGAAATTCGGAAAATACGCTCTATGTTGAAAGTCATTACCCTGTAAATATTGAATTTGTTGTTCTGAAGAACAATATTTTTTTCATTTCCGAAAGGACAACGGTGCAAACCAATTTCAAATTTGGCTCAGTGAAGACATGTTTTTCAATTCAATGGCAAAAATTGATTGTGTCAATCGAGGATAATCAATGAGATATCCCTTCCTCTCAAAACAGATAAATCATAATCAATTTGTTCCTAATGAAATGTTCATTGAATAAATGTGAATTATATCGTTTTCATTCTATCTACTACCACAAAGGTTTAGTGAGGAATTGATATATCGATAATCCTGGTTCTTAAAAAAAGAAATTTCATTGTTTCCCCCCATCACACTCATAACAATTTGAGTTCATGATATTGATGTTCATTAGTTGAATGAATCCAACTTCATATTATGAGCAGTTCAAAACTCAAAGAAAACATATAGGGTGTATCAAGTGTAGATGTCTAATGATAGAAAGGAGATAAAAAATATAAAATTTTTTGAAAGGACTGAAAACAAATATCGAAAAACCAGATTCTCAAAGAAAGTGATTGAAAACGTTAACACATTTCAGATTGTGCAATGCTAACAAACGATTTCGGTTGGACACGATAACAGTACCTATTTCTTCTTCAAACGGCGCACCGAAAGCCGAAGCGACATTGAATCGGCGGGAGTTAAAATATTTTAGATGTAAATGAAGACCGAA
Source organism: Hippodamia convergens (assembly GCA_038502775.1). NCBI lineage: Eukaryota > Metazoa > Arthropoda > Insecta > Coleoptera > Coccinellidae > Hippodamia > Hippodamia convergens. Next base: position 3,958,368 of record CM076608.1, on the reverse strand, counting down.
CCGCATGTATTCTTGTGCATTGATGCCAGATTGGGGACGCAACATTATACTTTTAATGAAACATGTATATTTGGATGAAATAGAAATAGAAATAA
>CM076608.1:3891241-3958173 GCA_038502775.1 Hippodamia convergens | reverse complement strand
ATTGATAGACGAGGGATGCGAGGGGAAGGAGGACTGAAAACACATTGGTTGGGTATCTTCCCAAGAATACTTCAATCAACGGTACAACGCTTGAAACCACTATTATATGATGAAGAAATGCTTTTTTGAGGGTTTGAGTGAAAAAGCGTTTTAAAATTGAATACAGTGCTATTAATCGAGATTTCATTTTGTGGCACTAGGCTTGAATTAGGAGAGGGGAAAAGCAAACTTTTTCAATTTAGAAAATTCAGAAATGTAGAAGAGATACTAAGGATGAAATATTGTTTCGAATAAATAAATTTTGAAATTAGTTCATGATTTGATAAGCATTTATACGTGCTGTCAAATACACTGTGCCAACTTTGTACATCAGGCAACTGCATCCGACGAAGAGTTTATTATTCAAGTATAAAAATTTAACGTTATATCAGCCAACATTGAATTTTTATACTTTGCTAACTAACGTTGTTCGGGGGTCAAAATAATTATCTACAAAACCTCTAGGAATGTCGCTATATGCCGACAACGCATTCGGATGAAAAAATGAATGAATTACGATGACCACCAATGGCGAATGAGTACCCTTTCTACACTAACTCCCCAAATCTTGAACAAGATCCAAACTTGGGCCCGAAACGTCAATTCAAAAACGATTTGTTTGATTCGCCCAGTCTTCAAGCCTCAAAATAATTGTAAGTACCTACCTCTCGTTTCTATTGTGACTGAGTGGAATGAAATAAAAATAGCTCTGTGAGGAAATCTTTTCGACACATCAGGCCCCGAATTGCTGCAGTATTAGTGAAATGTTTCCATTCTAACTTCGTAGCATGGAAAAAACCGGAATAATAGTCATTTTCATCAAAATACAGTCAAATTCTCGGAATTCAAGATAATCAGCGGTGAACCGGTAAAAACCCTCTTTTTGACATCCTTAAACTTGTGTCGAAATATATTGACTGTAGAATGTCCGCGTCTAGGGTCAAAAGTCCAAAAATCCACTTTCTGCATGTTTTTACACAATATCTAGGTTCCTATCACGATTTCGCTATTGATATCAAATTTTGTCACTGAGGGGACCGGTTTCAGCCTTATTTGACAAAATCTGCATGAAAAACTTCGATATTTGAAGCAATAAGTTAACATACTGAGTAGGATATTATAAAGTAGGAACAGAAGCGTCAAAAGGAAGTTCCACATCTCCAATAACATTCTGAAAAGGAACTGTGTACACCCTCTTTCAATCCATAATATTTAAGCAGTGGCCCTGAATCGGAGTCCATGTGATGGAAACGCCGAATTCTTTTTGCGACTGTGAAGCCAAGTGTTTTGAGAAATAGAATGAATCAAAAAATTTGTTGATTTTCGATTTTTTTTTTTAATGAACTTCCACTGTTTCGTCTCATCTGATATTCCGGCCGATAAATCATTTCGTTTTGAGGGTATGGAATGCACCCGATTTATCTCCAAGGTATTGAAGTTAGCTGTTTTGCTTTCGAACAGTGGATGCCTCATTAGGAAACTCATTCCCATCTGAGGTCACCTACATGAAATAATCTTTGGAAGACTTGAGCACTAAAAAGTCGCCTTGAGTAGGGAGGCTGGCTAGTTTTCAGAATCCTCTGTACAAAAACTAAAGTTTGTATGTGACATGTTCTTTCGAGCATTTAGGCCGTCGTCGTAAGATTAGTTCTCGACGTTTCGCCAGTTCGAGTGTCTGGCATCTTCAGGAGTTATATTTCAGGAGATGTTCTCACTGGACTGAACTGCCTGAATGTGACGGGGACGCAGATTGTACTTCCTTATATAACCTCGGTCGGGGGCATGGCTGCGTTTGACCGGTCTCGTCCCGATAACGAACACGCGCCGGTGTCCGACCGATTCACAACCGGTTCCCGATCTTCATTCACTTCATGAACCCGGTTATTATTATAGGGAAGTGGTTTTGTGTTTTTGAGTACTGGCACCCATGTTCTATTGATTTTCAAAGATTCCTCCGATTTATTGAAATTCGTTGGGTGTTTATGAATTTCGATTGCTTCTCTGTAGAGCCTAGGGTAGTATGCGGTAGTGGTGCACAACACTTGGGTTTTGTCGAATTCTATTGCATGATTCGTGTTGTTCAGTGTGTGCTCTGCGACGGCGGATTTCTCTGACTGACCCAGTCTACAATTGGCCTTGTGTTCCTTGATCCTCGTATTGATGGATCGCTTCGTTGTACCGATGTATACACTTCCACAGCTGCACGGAATTCGGTATACACCTGGTGTACTGAGTGTATCCCTTCTGTCCTTGGGGGAGTTGAGATGGTCCTTGATCTTCTTCGACGGTTTGAATATTGTCTTAATGTTATGTTTCCCCAGAATTCGTCCGATTCTATCTGTCACCCGTGGGATAAACGGCAAGAATGCTTTTGTTTCCGATTCTTGGCGACGTGATACATTGTCGTTGTTGTGTTCAGTCCTTTGTTTGATGAATTTCTGACACACATAAATAACATGCACCCAAGTATACAGTTCACAATGGAATTAGAAGACCAAAACAGAAATTTGGCTTTCCTTGATGTACTTGTCACACGGAAGGAAACTACTAGATACATCAAACAAAGGACTGAACACAACAACGACAATGTATCACGTCGCCAAGAATCGGAAACAAAAGCATTCTTGCCGTTTATCCCACGGGTGACAGATAGAATCGACGAATTCTGGGGAAACATAACATTAAGACAATATTGAAACATGAAAACAAGAATATGTACAATTATGAACAATTCGTTAGATGCTTCATTCACGAGCGTTCTTCGTTCGTAATAAACTTATCTTATTAGAATAATACCAGGTAGGAAGTGATTATCCCTCTTCTTTCAGAGTTGAGATGCAGCAGGCTTCCAGTTTCTCCAACCAGAATGATAAATCTTCGGCTTCTCACAGCTCTTCCAAAGCTGAGATTCATAAATACTCAGAAAAACGTTGTTATTCTTCCAGAAGGAATGGCGTGTTGCAGGAGGTGACGGTTCAATTCCCTCAAAAAGCCTTGAGGAGGTATTGATGGCTTGGATCCTGCCGAAAAGTAAGTGAAAGTTTAACTTCCTCCAAAAGGGTACCGAGGCTTAGCTCCCTCCAAAAAGGTGCTGGAGGTTTAGCTCCCTCCAAAAAGCCCATTAAAAAAAACACTTGCATCAGTTTTTTGTATCTGCAAGCTTCCACAATTCCCCGAGATCTCTGATGATCCTAGTTCACATAAAGAAAATTCGAGAAAGGGAAAATGTCCACGTGTTCATTGAGACACTGGCACAGATAAACCGAGAAATTGAAAATCAGAGAGTCAAGGAATTGCGAATTGTTAAAATTCAATCAATCAATCATAACATAAATAAACTGATCTAGAAGGAAAGTTAATTCATCAGATGATTGAGCAAATCAGATGGAAAGTCACACGATCCTCAAAATCTAGGAACCCAAGCCTGTTTCACTTCACATGAAACATACGAATTATTAGCAAGGATGAATATATGGTTGTCTGATCAACTTTGTACTCACCGATATTTATTAATCGCCACAGTTAAATTAGTTCACTCGAGAGTAAGAGGACAAAACCGCAGCCTCTTCAGATGCAGTGCGAGAATAACGGGATATCAAAGAATGCCTTCATCAATCGTTCATCAGGGTACTCGCGTGACTGGCTCTGTGGCGCGTGTACCGGCCGGAATCGAGCTCCTCGGCCGATTCCCGATCCAAGACGATCCGGAAACTCCCGAAATTTGAAATCGGAAAATCATACCGTTACAGGCCATATTCAGAATTCATTAACGATTTAAGTGAGGTGTTATATGGTCTCTGTAGGGTATCATAAACGAGAAGCTCATGAAAGAATTCTCAAACTTTTGTATGAACTTACACGAACTCATAGTCGATGAGCTGCTTCAGAAAACAATCCCTCAGTCAAATTGGAATAGTACCAGAGAATTCAAATCTGATAGTATGACCTACTCGTTGGAGATTTTCTGAATCGGTATAATTTTTTTTAGACGAACATAAACAACCTTTAACTCATTCTTGACAAAATTCAGAATCCAGGAATAAACCTGAACGCTTGGCCTCCGAAACAATAGGCAGAAGTAAACCATTCAACTCTGGTTCAGAATTATCCTTCACTGAAGTCATCCAATTTCTATAAACTCTGAGAAGTATAATACAAGACTTTAATGTATTCAATCTAAGGTTATAATCTGCAGCAAACTCTTGAATTCCCTTCGAATCGTCATTAATTTTTGTTGACAACTCAATAGATTATTGAAACTCAGAGGTATAAGTATTCGAGAGTCGTCAGCAGATTGTTGTTACTCAAAATTCACAACTGCCTCATTCATTTCGATATCCTGAAAGAGACCCCTGTGGAACACCCCTAGCAGAAGGAATAAGATTGAGGGTAAAACTTTGACAAGGGTCATTGAAACTAAAGAATTGGGTGTTTTGTTCGACCGCAAACTCTCGTTCAGTTCTCATATTGAAAACATCATTTGCAGTGCCAATAAGTCCCTGGGGTTTGTCTTGCGCAATTGCAAGGAATTCTCGAATTTTAAAGCTCTACAATCAGTGTATTTCTGCTTAGTGCGTAGCAAACTTGAGTACTGTAGTGTGGTATGGAATCCATATCACCATAAATATGTATCAGCATTAGAGTCTGTTCAGAGGAAATTTTTGAAGTTTCTGTACTTCAAAAAGTACATCGTTTATCATGTTCATCCCGATCATCACTCTTTGCTAAACGAGTTCAACTTCTCGAGTCTGAGGAAAAGAAGGGAAATTGCCGATGCTGTTTTCGGATATAAATTGATCAACAACTTAATTGACTCAGCATCGCAACTTGCTCACGGAGTTCAACGTGCCTCGATTTGCTTCAAGATCGAACATAACGTTCAGAATTAGTATCCCGAGTTCGCAGAATCATTTCCACAGTCCTGTTATGTCGGTGTGCAGGAGCTTAAACAATATCCCTTCGGTTGATATTTTTTTCAGTCCATTGGAGAGTTTAGAAGACAATTGTATTGTCTGATCAAAAATTGATTTTAATTTTTTTTTTGTTTTTTCTGCCGACGGCGATTTTACTCTGTTTATCTTCACTATATAGTTTTTTTTTATTACTCACACCTGTAATTGGGCATGTGCCTGTTAGATGTAATATATTTAAATAAATAAAAATAAAATAAATAAAACTAGACTTATCCATCGAATCAAACTCAAGCAGAACACCATGGTACCTACAAGTGAGATAACATTCAAAAAACGCCAGGGAACCTCGTGAAAATACTAAATATTCATGCTAAGCCAACAACATCCTGTGATCTAAGGAGAGAGGTAAGAAGAGCCAAACAACTCCCCTCTTTATACTCCACATTGAGCCTCATTTTGTCGATGAGATTTTATCAAACAAGTTGAAGTGCTGTGGTCCCTTCTGAACCCCGACTGACATTCAGGTATGATATATTGTAATTGGTCGTGATGGCAATCATTTTTTCGCAAATATGCCTTTTCAAAATCTTCGGACCGATAAAATGCTTAAAGGCCGCAAAAAATCTTACTCATTACATCGACTGTTTCTGGTATAGGCTTCAAAATGGACTGTGAGGGAAGTAGTTTCCGCATAAAAATGAATTCAGAGTATTGATAAGAGGATCCTTGCGGAAGAGAGACACTACCTCAAATCCCTGATAGAAAGTTCGTCCTCGCCAACAGCACAAGAACTTATGAAATATATAATATTGAGAAGAGCAGCATCATTCATCAGCCTAAACTCCAACTCACCAAGGACAGATGGATGCCTTTAGGTCCCGTAAAAATTCAGTCTTTCCCTGCAAACAGAGCTTGAAGAGCTGTAAGCTTTAGAGAAATATTTGTTCATGAGGTCAGCATGATTCAGTTGGTATTTCTGAGGAAGGACCTGAACTCAAGTTAAGTTTTTCCATGCACACCAGACGATTTTGAGATCTCATGTTATTCAGATTCTTTTAAACATGTGATTGGAGATGTGAAACTTCCTCTTGATGATATTAGATGTCACAACTTTGTAATATTTAACTCAATACAGGGTGTTTCCTAAACATGCGGCAAAAATTCAGGGAGCTGTTACTTGGACTATTCTAAGAATATTTTGTCCTTTGATGTTTTTGGAAAAACCTCTTTGTTTCGCAGATACAGGGCGAACAACATTTTTCATATTTTTAAAATTGATAACAGTATAAATAAAAATGCGTACCGCACTGTGTTTACTAAGTAGGTACAATTTATTTTTAAATGTGTTTGACAACTATAAAAAACGGCCAGTTTTTTGACTTAAAATTGATGAGTTCAGATGGTGAAGGAATACAGATTAAACACGGTTTTCATTTGAATTCGTTTTGTGATGTATTAGCAATTAACATTTTATCTTTCACTATTATGAATCGCTATACAGTCAATGAGGAGAAGATTGGATGCTTGTATGCTGGCTGGAGGTGGTCATTTTCAACAGTTTTTGTAGGTTAAGTTAAATTTTCATGTAATTTTTCATAATAAAATGTTATTATCTAAAATTTTGTTTGCCCTGTATCTTCGAAACAAAGAGGTTTTTCAAAAATCATCAAAGGACAAAATATTCTTAGAATAGTCCAAGGAACAGCCCCCTGAATTTTTGCCGCATGTTAAGGAAACACCCTGTATATCACAACTAATTGCTTCGAATATGGTTTTCTTATGAACATTCTGTCCCTGAGTGGTATGGGATACTGATAATGCCAAATAAGGCTGATACCGGTATATCTCTCATCTCAGTGACAAAATCTAATTTTCTCCAGCTTCTGATGAGCATAGGAATTGAAATTGGTATTCATTTCGATGATTCATATTTTGAATTAATCTATGTTTCAGAATAAACCAGCGCAGTTATCAAATCTGCCACCACCAACAAGTGGGGCAGCTCACCGATACTGATAATGAACAATCGTGTTTATTGTCAAGTTCAAACTTGGTGAGGCCATGATTTGGAAGTTCAGGACTGGGGCTGGGTAATGCGTTATAAATACCTGAAACCAATTACGACCATTTTACCACCAGCTTCAGAAGAATTGCACAACAATTTTACAACTGTAAGGGTGATTGTGTGGTAAACCATAGTTGAAAATGAACGTGAATACAATGCAGCGAAGTGGACTATCGAGAACTGATATCCGGTCCTCAATGACTCAGACGTCTGAAGATAAACGAATAAATTTTTTTCGGACTCAGTGAAATGAAATATTTTCCAGACCTTTTATCAGTTACTATTATAAATATCCGAACGAACTGAGCTCCACTTTGGGATTTCAGCAGAAAAATCGTGAGATGGAAAATCTTTGCTGAATTGCAAAATTGAGAAATTGGTCATGGTCCGCACACGCCTAATTTAGAGAAGGAGAAAAAATAATTTTTGATTTCAACAAACCTGATTGGGGGCGATTGGAATGCTAAACACACCCATTGGGGGTCCAGACTCATGACCACAAAAGGACGCAACTTACTCCGAGTTCTGACAGATGCTAATTATAGTCACTTAAGCAATGGAGAGCCCACTTACTGGCCAACTGATCCCAGAAAATTACCTGACTTACTCGACTTCTTTATATTGAACGGCATACCAACCCAAACTTGTTCCGTTGAATCTAGCTACGAACTGTCATCTGACCACACTCCAGTCATCATAAACTTGTGCTCCACCACCCTGTACAAGAGTACTCATCCCGAGCTGACCTCATCACGAACAAATTGGGATCAATTCACCACCTATATAGAGAAAAATTTGAACACAAAAATGAGAATAAAGCAAAAAACAGAAATAGACGAAGCTGCTCAACATTTCACAACCATTATACAACAAGCTGCATGGTCTGCAACCCCCCAGGAAGAACTATCCAATAAATACAAAAGCACCCCACTATTCATTCGAAACTTGATAACAGAGAAACGAAGAGCCAGAGGAAAGTGGCGAAGATCACGTAAACTAAATGACCTGCATCGATACAGAATACTATCACGAAAACTATCCAGAACACTCAAGGAAGCACAAAACTCTATGTTCAACACCTTTTTGCAAACACTGTCTCCGGATGACTATACCCTGTGGAAAGCGACAAAAAAACTCAAAAGACCCACTGCCCCAGTCTCCCCAATACTTGCCAGCAACAATCAGTGGGCACGCTCGAATCAAGATGGAGCAACATCCGATTCCCCAAATATCGAAGAACTGCTTGATACACCCTGTCAAATGTCACTACCGATCCGACATATAAACCCAACAGAGGTGAAACAGGAAATAAGAAATCTGAACGACAGAAAATCCCCTGGGTACAACCTCATCACATCAGAAATCCTCAAAAAACTGCCTAGAATAGCAGTCGTTTTCCTCACAACGATTTATAATCGTATTCCCGAATTGTTCTATTTCCCTGTTATATGGAAATACGCCAACATCATAATGATACACAAGAAGGGTAAACCCCCTGAAGAGGCAACATCTTACAGACCTATCAGCTTGCTATCTTTACCAAGCAAAATATTCGCAAGACTATTATACCACAGAATTCGCGATCTGGTAAATATCCTTCCCAATTATCAGTTTGGATTCAGGGAGAACATGTCCACCATTCATCAAGCACACAGAATAGTAAACACCATCGCTAAAACCCTCGAAGAAAAACAATATTGTACTGGAGTATTAATCGACATTACACAGGCCTCTGACAAAGTTTGGCACACAGGACTGAAATTCAAGATCAAATGTACCTTGAACCACAGCTATTACCATCTTCTGTGTTCTTACTTACCAGAACGGTATTTCTCAGTGAGGTTCAACGACGCCACGTCAGACCACTACCCTATAAAAGCCGGAGTACCACAAGGTAGTGTTTTGGGACCATTACTCTACCTCTTATACACTTACGATCTGCCTGTTAGTAATTCCACCACTATAGCCGCCTTTGCAGACGATGCAGCTCTCCTCTCCGTAGACGAAAACGCAACCACTTCGTCAGCTAACATGCAGAATCACCTGAATATATTGAACTCTTGGTGCAAAAAATGGAGAATCAAAATCAACCACTCCAAATCAGTTCAAGTGACGTTCACGAATTTTCTCAGCAATTGCCCCCCAGTCGTAATGAACGGATTTTCTCTACCAGTTAAAGATAATGTAAAATATCTTGGCTCACACTTAGATCGACGACTCACCTGGGAGAAACACATACAAACCAAGAAAAAACAACTAGATACCAAATCCGGGCAAATGTATTGGTTGCTAGGGAGAAAATCCAGACACTCCATCAATAACAAGATATTACTGTACAAAGTAATGCTGAAACCCATTTGGACATATGGCTTGCAACTTTGGGGATGTGTAAAATCATCAAGAATCAACGTCATACAAAGATTCCAGTCGAAAACATTACGTTCAATTGTAAATGTTCCATGGTATGTAAGCAAGAAAACCCTACATAAAGACCTCAAAATACCGTACACAAGTGAAGAACTCAATAAAGTCGCTACGAGCTATCAAAACCGAACAATTGTGCCAGTGGGCACCTCACTTCCATGTCCACTTTCTTTAATTTATTTTACTCAATACTCAATAATGTGATGTAGATTGTAAAATTGCAATAAACGCTAAAAAAAAAACAAACCTGATTGGTACCACCAAGAAATCTAAGGTTAGAGACCACCCACCAGAAGTGAAAAGCAAATTGGTTTACTGAGGGAGCATTCAGTAGACCCAGGAACGACGGTATCGTGAAGGTCTAAAGGTTGCTCGGGAGAAAGGTCGGAAAAAGTGCATCTAGGGATTTCGGGCGGAAAGGACATCCTTAGATTACTCGGAAGACGAAGGAAGCCGTCCGAGAATGGTTAAGTTCTAGGTTTGGTAATTGAGGAATATTAGGTAGTTTCGAAAAGTGAAACAGGAACGGTTTAAATATGTTAAGGGATAACGTGAATCAGTTGACGGAATAGTCGGTAGCTTCGAGAAGTGAGGAAACAAATTAGTAGGTGCCTGTATTAAGGGGAATTTTTTGTGTTGTTAGAATAGGATATCCGAGTCGGGAAGTGCGATCGAAAAATAAGGTAGCGGATTCGAGAAACGGGAGTTAAACTATTTGGACGTGAGTTATTTCAGAGAACTCGGATTATATTCCAGCGAGGGAGATCGAAAAGTCAGAACTTGCTAATTTTAATTGATGAGGTTAGTTTGAGTCCAAAAGTCTTGCCATGTCTCACCCATTGGCGTCGATACAGAGGGGAAGGGTGGTAATGGGGGTAATTACCCCCCCTCCCAGGAACATTATGGCTTTCAAAAAATAAATTATACAATCATTACATAGGAACATATCATGACAATACAGGGGTGTACCAAGTTCGACGGCCGATTAGACGTTTCTGGAGACCTGGACCAATTTAAAATCTGAAAATTTGTATAAGGATATTGTTTGGCATTATCTACCGAGCTGAAATATTTTTGAAGCCTGACTACTTTCATTTATACAGAGTATGAAAAAAAAGTTAATTTTCTGTTTTTTCGTTTCTTATCTTTATCAATCGTTGCATTCGTCGAAATACTTTTCAAAATATGAAGAAAACACTGAAGAAATAAGAGTATTCGGTATCATGTTTGTTTTTCCTTCTCTTTCACATTTTGGAAGTCGAATACAGTAGAAATATTGTATTAATAATAATAATGAATGTATTTAAGGCCATCGGCCTGAGTCCTTCAGCCAATAATAAATTCCAGGTACATTCTGCATGCATTTACAAAAAAGGTATACAAATATAAGTTACGTAATATCTCACACATTCAGTTGTTGCAATAATGACATATTGTAAATTTCTAGAATTTTAAATAATTCGTATATAAGAATTTGTATAAAAAATAGTCTTTCGGGCTTATTGGCCATGGTCCATTAGGAATAATTTCACTTAACGTTTCGCCTACAACTTCGGTAGGCATCTTCAGAGGATTCTCCGTCTAAGGTTGTACCTCGAACGCTGTATTTCTGACACTGACGTGTTCGAACCGGAAGCGTCATTTGCGCGCCATTTTATGGCGGGAAAAAGTGGAGCGTCTACGTGCGCGAAGCTGATTGGCCCATCGCTCCCGCTTCGTATCGGCTTGATATTTGTTTTTTCCAAGGTTCGAACACGTCTTAAGTGTCAGAAATTTAGCGTTCGAGGTACAACCTCAGACCGAGAATCCTCTGAAGATGCCTACCGAAGTTGTAGGCGAAACGTTAGGTGAAATTATTCCTAATGGACCACGGCCAATAAGCCCGTAAGACTTTTTCATACCAGTATATCCGGTTGTGAAAGCCTTAAACTATTCAACTCAAGAACTATTAATTTTAGGAGCATTGACATGTTAGAACACTATCATTATTTATCTTCGCAGAATCGAATGCAAACAAAAAAATAAGGTTCTAATTCTGAAAAAAAGTTGTGGCTCAATCTTGATTCCAATTTCTGACCCAACATTTGGGACACCCTTTGGAGAATTATTCAGAATTCAGAAAATTCACAATGATTCCAGTCTTCGACTTCAAAAGTGTGAAAACGGTTCGATATTTAGAATAATAGAAATAATATGAGCCAAACTTGATCCCAATTTTCGATCATTTCGGAACTCTGGAAATTTACAATATTTCCACAGTCTTTGAATTCAAAAATGTGAAAACGGTTCGTGCATAAGATATTTATGTCCCTTTTTTCTCCGCTTTTTTCTTTATATTTGAAAAGTACTTCGACAAATGCATCGATTTGAATAGGAATGTTTTCACAATTGAATACTTTATCAAAAGCTGAAATGAAAAAACGGAAAAAAAAATGTCAAGCTCCAGATCCAGGTTTCCAGAAAGGTCTAATAGGCCTCGAACTTGGTACACACTGTATACTAGGTACATCCTTTTTTACTCCCCCAGAAAAAATTCCTAGCGACGCCTTTGGTCTCACCTCTTATCAATTTACAACTTATTTTCTTAGTATTATGTTCTTTTGGAATCTGGGTAATAAGTAACCCAGGGAATAGGAAAACTTATATTTTCTCTAGGAATTTTTTTTTATACAGTCCGAGGTACAGACGTAGGGATCAATTTGTTAATTCATTATTTTTTGTTGATTTTTTGGGAAATATATTTTTTTTTTCAATTACTTCATTGGTTCCAAACATCTCAGAACTCAGAAGTCTCTCAAAGAAAAATAACACCAAGACCTTCTCATTTCTGCAGTAGGCCGTACCCACCCTCTCTTCGAGGTGGAGAGAGGTTGACATGAAGCCGCTCTCATTTGTCAACCCCATTAACTCCTAGACTATCCGTATGAACAAAGTCACTTTCATACAAAAAGCACAATGCTCATATAGCGGTGTCTATTACAATAGTGGTTCTCGATGTGGATGCAGTACAGATGCGTCAACTTGGTGACTCACTAGAGGAATTTCGATATGAAAATATTTTGAGAATTTCGTGCTTATTTTGTGCCAATCTGTGCCATATGTTACTAATTTTGTGCCCATTAAGTTTTCGAGATATTTCGAAATTTCAATATGAGTCACCAACTTGACGCTGTGACTCATATGTGGAATTTTGATATGAAAATATTTCAGGAATTTTGTGCACATTTTGTGCCAATTTGTGCCGTAAATTTCGAATTTTGTGCCCATTCAGTTTTCGAGATATTTCGAGTTTTCACTATGAGTCACCAACTGGACGCTGTGACTCATATGTGGAATTTAGGAAATTTTCTTTTTTCGATGAATTGTCCTCATTTTGTGCCAATTTGTGCCGTATATTATGAATTTTGTGCCCATTAAGTTTTCGAGATAATTCGAATTTTTAAATATTGAAGTAGACAATATTCGAAAGAGACTATCGACTGAGCTGGGATGATACTAAACATAGTGATACACTGCGCGCTCAATGCCTTCTATCTGACGAAGAGTTCGGAGTACAAAAGAATTCCCGAAACAAAACTGTGGAGAACTCATTTCGCTGCAATTTTCATAATGAGCAAATATTGTGAAAACTTGATAGGAACCGAGATTTTTCGACCTTTGACCTTGAGTCCTCACAGTCGTTGGGTTTTGGGAATTCCGAGGTGGAAACCCTAACATTAGTAGACTCAAGGGCGAATTTACGGAGTAAATTACCCCTCTCCCCCCATGAACCTGAAAAAAAGGTACCTGCGCAACGTGATGCACATGAAAAAATTCATATAATAATTTTAAGTCCGTAATTTCTCAAATATTGTCAAAATATACTTCTTTTTCGGTGATTTTCAACAGGCTGTATCTCAGTGAAAATGGTCTGACACAAAAAAAAAGTTTGAAAACTTTCGTTTCTGAAGTTATTGGTTCCCAATTTTTCGGAGTACTGATAGTCATGCACTCATCAGATGAAGCACGAAGAAAAAATTTTCAAACTTTTCCAATTTTTTTTCCTCCACGCGCATGGAAAAATATTCTCGACCTTGACCGATGCAAAATGCACATATCCTATTTATTCAGCTCTTATTTGGTTTTATGACTCTCAAATAAAACCATTTTGTCTTCGAGATATCCTGTTTCGAATGCAAACGCATTTTTAAATAAATCATTAAAAAATTCAAGAAATTTGAAAAAAAAATTAACATTCGGAGAATGAAACGGAATTTTTTCGTTTCTTGACACCAAATTTTAAAAAACAGTTGTTTCGAAAACTCATTTCATAAAAATATTAGGTCAAGTTTGAGGAAAAAAAAACCTTTTTCTCTTAATTTTTTCAAATGTTCAAACAATCGGTCCGAGAAAACTGCTGAACCGATCGAACTGCCGATTTGAGGAGGGAAAAACTTTGGGGAACATCAGGCTGCCAATTTTTTTTTATAACCCAAGCTTTTTCCTCAATATTGAAGTTGATACAGTCGATTAACCAAAAAATGGCAAAGTGACGTTATTGTGTTTTTTTTTCCACGTTTGTGACAGGTGAAAAAATTCTTTTCAATTGAACAAAAAAGGTTCTTGTCGAAATTTTTTTTTAAAGAAAAACAGATTGCTAGCTAGGCGAGCAGTATTTCCGGATGTATCGGAAGTTGAGCGAAAAAGGATCCTTTTGCATTCAAAACTAAATATGTCGAAAATCGTTAAAAGCAAATTAGAGCTGGATGAACAGGTATATGACATTTGCTTCTGTATAGCTAGAAAAAATTCTCCGTGAGCGTAGAGCAAAAAATATGAAAATTTTCATCATTTTTTCTTCGTATCCGATTATTGCATGGCCATCGGTACTCTGAAACATTGTTAACCAATAATTTCAAAAACTAGAGTCTTCAAGCTTCAGAAGTGGTTTTTTCATTTTCTAAACAAAATTTGGACATTTTTCTGTTCCTTTAATTGTTTTGCGAAGTGTATTAGCAATGAAAACTATGTGGTAAGCAAATACCTTTCAAGCTCAAAAAACCGGAAGTCTCTTTTCATATGTTCTCAATGGTTATTAACCCTCCTCCACGAAAAAAAGCTATATCCGCCCTTGAGTAGACTTTAGTAACCGATAACGAATGTAAAGTTCGATCAGAGCTATGAAAAAAAAAAACAAAAAATGGGGAAATGAAGTTGGCGACATCATGACTCTCTCAACTTTGCCGAAATAAACGAAAATGCTGAAAATTACAGAATTCATTTATTTCAATCATAAAACGATGTTTATTCATAAATTTTCACAGTTGATAAATTCTGGAAATACATGAAGAAAAACAAAATCATTTAATTATACCATAAAAATATCAAATGTAACATTTATAATTTGGATAACGTATTAAAAATTGTATATGTATTTCGTCATAATTTGAGTTCATTTTCAAATCGAGATGATCCAATACAATACTCAAAAAAAAAAAATCATATACCTACTGCCTTTCACGCAAAATATCAAAAATGAACCTGATTATCCGTCTTGATATCGAAATGCTTGGAACTAATAATCAAATTGCTCACGTTCCTAAGCATAGGAATCTGGTATCTATCAAATTTCTTCGAGGAGAAACCAAAAGAAATTGACGCTGAAGAAAGTTCTATCAACAATTTCGATTTCTCAATACTCAACTTCCACGGAGGGAGATAAAGCCAATTTACATAATTTTCATCTTTCTTCAAATACGGTATTCCGGAACTAACCATTGGATTGAAAATGAAAGTATAAAATATGGGTTGAAAGTTTGGAAAGATGATTTAATAACTAGTGGAAATCGTTCTCATTTAAATTGAATATTTTATTAAATGTTTACATCCCTACATTCACTTTCCTTTCATACTGATTCGGATAGAATAGTGTCAGTTCCTTCATGGTAGTTTTCAATAGTGAAACTATTCGTCAATGACAATAGTTACATTTTGGATGGCATTTTACACCGTTCACTCCACATTGACAACCCCCTGAGGTATCTCCTTTTCCTTTAGGGCCCCATCTTAGGCCTTTGGTAACCCAACAGATTTCAGTCTTGCACATGGAACATCGCAACCAATCACAGCCCCATTTCTTCATCATTATAACGTTACATGTTGGACATTCCAGTGCTTCGCCGTTTTTCACCATCTTGTCTAGCATTTGAAGAGTTTGTTTGGCGTTCTCGTCTCTTTCGGATTCCTCGGTCATTCGTTGTTGGTATTGTTTACAATTCAAACCCATATGGATTGCCTGAAAACATTTCATATTCATAAAATGTGTTAATATTGAATGAAGACTTAGACTAGGTGACTACTTCAATCTTTGATCGATATCTGCCGACCAAATGTTTGATAGTTCTTTCAAATACTCTAAACAAATGATTGGATATACAATGAATTCATTCACAATAATCATGAGATTCAGTTTTTTCTATTTTTCATTTCAACATCCGGAATTCTTCAAATTTGGCACTGGAATTATTTATAAACTTGATCCAGCTGGATTTTAATATAGTCTCGAACAAACTTCTCATGATTCTTCAGTCCAGCCTATCAAAATCACACAACAAATTCGAATGGCTAGATGATTGAATGAATAACGACATTTAATGAAGAAGAGACGCTTGGAAGAGGTCATCCGGAATACCATCAGATAAATCGCCTAATAAAGAACAAAGTAAGGATGAGCAAAGAAATTTGAATTAGCGAGGAATTCGAAGATGAATAAAAGCCCCTGATTCTAATCTACCATAAGTGAGGCCCTTCTAGACATTTTTATCAGACGGTTCCTCTTGGTAGTGCATATTAGGCCCATTTGATGCATTTCGCACATAAAATCTACCATCCTATATGATATAATCATTCCAGATTTGAAGTTGAATTCTTAGAGGTTTTCGTGAGAAATGAATAAAATAGGCAAAAACAAGCCAAAGTTACAATAACAACAACATTAACAGAATGAAATGAGCAGCAGACTGGCAAAACGCTGTTTGTCCACTGATTCTTATCAGAGATTGTGGATTTTATTCCAGCGAGGGAGATAAAGCGGTCAGAACTTTCCAATTTTAATTGATGGGGATAGTTTGAGTCCAGAAGTCTTGCCAACTCTCACTTCCTATCAACTCACAGCTTATTTTCTTAGTATTATGTTATTTTGGAATCTGGGTAATTAAGTAACCCAGGGAATACGAAAACTTATATTTTCTCTAGGAATTTTTTTATACAGTCTGAGGTTCAGACGTAGGGATCAATTTGTTATTTCTTTATCTTTTTGTTTGTTTCTTGGAAAAATATATTTTCGTTAAATTACTTCACTGGTTTTAATTATCCCTTGATCCTCAGAACTCTCTGAAAGAAAAATAACACCAAGACCTTCTCATTTCTGCAGAAGGCCGTACCCACCCTCTCTCCTAGGTGGAGAGAGGTGGAGAACTTTTGTTGTTAGGTTGACATGAAGCTGTTCTCATTTATCAACCCCCTTAACATCTCGACAACCTCGTATGAACAAGTCACTTTTTATACGAAAAGGACAATGCTCATATAGGGTTGTCCATTACATCTTTCGTAGTATTGTATAGGTCGGGGGTGGCCAAGACGTCGACCGCGGTCTACTGGTCGACCGCGAAGGCATTTAGGTAGTCCGCGAGAGATTAATGAAACGTATGTTAAAAACATGAAAAAGTTCTAATGGACATAACCCTCAAAGATGGATTTTCATGTCTTTCACTAATCCCTCATTGTTCATCTCTATTCTACGTTATATAATAAAATTGTTACACAAGAAATGTATGTATGCAATACGCCATCTGGATCCGTTAGTTAGTACTCCCTCGCCTAGCCACAGGCAGGCTGTCCTATCGGCAGAGACGATGACAGATTCGCGAAGAGCCAACACTGTATGGTTCGCGAGTTATTCATCGAAATTTCTAGCAGATTGATCGATCTGAGCGTGAAGAGTTTATTTAGTGCGTTTGGACAGACGGACTACATTTAGACTGAATAATTTTCGTTTTTGTTCCTTCGTTACGTTAAATTCGTAGGCTGTAATAATAATTATTAAGTTTGTGACCCATTCAATTAAGATGAGTATGCCATCTAGTTCAGGTGTGAAAAGAAGTAAGACTCACCATTATCACAGTGAGTGGGAGGAAGAATTTTTCTTCAATATGGTAAAAAAAATGTGTCTAATTTGCATTCAAATGTGGTAATACCAAAAAGAGGAAATGTTGAAAGGCATTTCAAAACAGTGCATTTCAAATATATCACAAGTTTTCCTGTTGGCAGTGAAAAAAGAAAGATAAAAGTAGCAGCTTATGTGTGCAACAAGCCTATTTCAAGAAACCAGAATCGAAATCAAGAGCTGCTACTCTGGCGTCTTTCGCAGTAGTAACAGAAATATTGATGAAAAAAGAAGAAATGTTGCGAATATGAGGAAATGATCAAAGAAGCCATGCAGAAAGCTGGTGAAGCAAATTTTAGTGACTTCAAAAATAAGAAGAAAAATTCTATATAAATTATATTTCTCTATCACGAATGCGAAGAAGTGAAGCTTTATGTGAAAATTTGAAACAATTGCTAAAGGAGGACTTGCAAAAATGTAGTTTCTTATCACTTCAATTCTATGATCAACAGTTTGGAACTGACATTGCTGAATTATGCATTTTCGTGCGTTTAGTTTTTGAGGATATATCGTCAAAAAAAGAATTATTGACGATGATTCCAATGAAGGGGCAAATCATGGGTGAGGATGTCTACAAATCTTTCAAAGATTTTGTAAAAAACACCGAGTTTCCGATTCACAAATTAGTTGCTATCACTACAGATGGAGCACGCGCTATGCTTGGACAGAATGTTGAATTAATTACATTGTGCAAAAATGATGATGACATTCCCATTTTCACCAACTATCACTGCATCTTACACCAAAAACTTTTGTGCTCTAAAATTCTGGACTCGGATATAATTATGAAAAGTGCCTCTCAAATAGGTAATTCTATTCGATCCAGAAGTTTGCAAAGGCGCCAATTTAGATTTATACTCGAAATGACTGAAGCCGAACATTCTGATCTTTTGCTACATACAGATGTTAGGTGGCTTAGTCATGGTACTTTTTTGAAGATGTTACGCCAAATACTGCCCTAAATCAAAATATATATGCCATCCAAAGGAGAAAATGTACCTGAGCTTGAAGATAAAGCATGGCCCATGAGGTTGGCCTTTCTTTGTGACATAACGGAAAAACTCAATGAGTTGAATCTAAATCTTCAAGGTAAAAACAGAAATTTAATTGATATATAACTTCGATTAAAACATTCAAAACTCAGATACAAATGCATGCATCTCAATTAAGAGGAGGAGAATTGAGAAAATATAAGAGCATGGAGGAAGAATGTGCACAAAACTTGAATCAAAACTTCGACACTTTCGCCAGACAGCTGGATAACTTGCACCTGGAATTCGAAAGAAGGTTTGAGGATTTCGGCCCTCTTGAGGAAGTGCTGTGTTTCATTACATTTCCTTTCTCTGAAAGCATTGATATTTATAGCGTCACTCTTAAAGTAGGAAAATTAATTGATGCTGAACAGTTGCGATCGAAGAAGAGATAATAAAAATGAGATGTAACATTTTTTATAAGCTCGAGCATTTGAAAATAGTACAGATTTATGGAGACTGATTTGAAAAGAGAAGTTTCCATGCTTTATATTTTACCTCATTTTTTTGTTCCACTTATCTTTGCGAATCGTCATTTTCCAATAAGAATATGATAAAATCAAAACACCGTTCCCGTTTAACAGACGGCCACCTAGTTTCTTGTTTGCGCATCGCAGTTACTTCTTACGCTCCCAATGTGATGAAATTGTTGACAATATGCAGTGCAAAATATCAACCCGGAAAGATGATACAGAATAAAAATTATGGATTTCATTTTCAACGTTTAAATAAAAACAACTCATTAAATTATTGCTGATGTTTTATCTCTTTCTTGTAAACTCTGCCTCACAGTCGCCCGCAAGAAATATTTTTGAACACAAGCAGACCTCAGAGTTCAAAAGTTTGGCCACCCCTGGTATAGATCCACGAGAGTGAAAAGTCAACCTCACAACAGGAAGAAGAGAAATACAAGAATGATGAGTATGCGACGCAAAATATATTAACAGAAAGTAATAAACGAGCAGCAAGTCTACGAATCCAGAACCAGGTAAAATCTCACCGAACTCTAAAACGTCGGAGCGTCTCGTTTCAACCGCTGTAAGAGGTGGAGAATGAATTTGAAACCAACTCAGAGCGTCGCGGGAGATGCGATTCGAGTCTGAGAATTAATGACCGACTCCAGCAATATCGCCCTGTATGGTGGGTTGTCCTCCAGAGTGATAGTGGCTGGATTCGGTCCAGAGGTAGTGTACCACGATTCCCTTTGCTTCCTATGGTCGACCTGACTATGCAACTAGACTGCGAATGTTTGGTCTGTTACCGTTCAAGAATTGGTGTACTCACGGCCTCCTATATCCCATGGCCTGGCGCCTCAAGCGGCAACGCCGCAAAAGACGATGTTAGGGAGGTATACTGTTCCCCTGCTTAGCGTGAGAGATATATTTCGAACGTATCATTTCATTTCCTGATGTTGATGAATGTGTTTTCTTATGAAAATCTGAAAAAAGGGTAGAAGTATGCCCTACTCAGTCAATAAATTGAATATAAATGAAAAACAAAATTGAAATCAAACCGAATTGGTTGATGTTTTATTCAATTTATTGTCCAGCAAGAACCACGGGGAGGTAGGTGTAGGGCCATCTCTCGCCAAAAAATGTTAACTCAAATATAACGCTTAATAAAATTAACTCAAATAAAAATGAAATTGATCTCAAGTACCTCTTATTTGGAAGAATAAAAAACTTTTTCATTAAATCATAACAAGAGGCTTACTGCGAATATAAAATGAAAGACATTATGATTTTACTTGATGAGTACCTAATTTTATTTCTACTTATCAATTGATCGATAATGATTTCGAGTTGCCTGAGTTGCTCAAAATTTTCATTATTTTTACGTGATAAAAATGCTTCTAATGAAGTCAAGGCGTCTCTCAATAAATCTGATGCAGATTTACTGGTATTTTCATTAGAAACATTTTTATAACGAGAAAGCAAATTCGTAACTTGAGACCATCTGCTGAGAATCAAATCAGAAGGAAGTATCCATTTAAGATCATTCGCGGAAATTTGGACATTTTTATGAAATATTTTGATCTGGAGACTTTTATTAATTTCTATTGAACTTTCAACGGTTAATAATTTTTCATAATTTAGAATATAAAAATATATCGCGTTATCGAGTTTTTTAATTTCATATCCAGAGATATCTAGTTTAGCAGAATAATTTTCAAATAAGTCTTCAAAATCTTTGATCAAATCGGAACTTAAAAAAGCTTCTGTCTCATTATTAATTCTAGTCACAATTGCTCCCTTCTACACTGACGATCGGTCCTTTTTAATTGCGTTGGTTTAGTGAAATATGAGGGTAAATTTGGAAAAATTTTTGGAATGGCGCCTTCTTTCAATTTTGGAAATCTCAAAGAAATTAATTTAATGGTATCATCTGTTTGCAAATGTTTATCGTACTTAATAATATCATCTGAGTCAAAATGTTTCTCGCAAACAAAACTATTATTAGTAGGAACGAAATTTCGCGGTATGGCCCTCATCCATAAAAGCTTAAGCTGTTCATCTTTCGGAAATTTGAAACAACTAAAATATCCTTTATTTTTTGTAGACGGATAGTTGCTTTGACAGGATGGAATACAACACTTTTTAACCATTATTCAAAGCAGATGACCTCAAGTTGAATTTATAGGTTAAATACTCACGGATACTTACAAAAAAAAACAATAATCCGTTATTTCAAGGCAAATCAATATCACTAACACTTTTTCTATATACGGTAGTCGAAAAAATAACAATAGATAACAATAATTCACGTATTTTTTGACATAAATTAACCGAATAATAAACCCCAAACTAAGCGGACGCAACAAAAACGCGGAACTCATATACTACTAGATCGGTCTTCTTCCACGATACATCGAGTGGCTATGCCCCTCTGCAGCGTTGCCGCTCTTGGCAATGCCCAGGCCAGTGGATATAGGAGGCCATGGTGTACTAGAGGCGATTTGATAGTTGGTTTCAGAGCAATAAATGATTATTTTGGTGTTGACCATGCGAAATCTGTTCAACAGGAACAACCTCCTAGGACATACTTTCAACCTGGCTTAGGAGAGAGAGAAACAGAGATTTATCAGTGAGCATTACAAATGAAAACGTTGTTTTCACACGTCATTAAAAAATTAATTTTATTGCGCAAAAAAATTAACGCACATTATGAAAATCTCAAATTTATTCTGCAGCTGAAGGTGTTCTCAATGCTAATTATTTTTATCAGAATTATGTATGCATATGTTATCCACTTTCAACGTTTTTCTTCAATACAGATGTTTTTTCCAAGCAGGAATAAAAAAAGATGGTAATATAAGATTTTGAATGTATTGGCTCCTTTCGAAAATCAGTTGTCCTCGATCAATTTTAGTGATCAATAGTTTTTCTTTCGTTTGGGCCCAAGAGGAATGTGACAAAGCGGTAGTTTTGCGAGAAGAAGGTTGGACGTATACGAGAATTGCAGAAAGGTTTGGAGTTTCCCATACAAGTGTGTCCAGAATGTTGCAGCTATTCAGGGAGATAGGTATGAATGACCGAAGACCAGGACAGGGTAGACCGCTGGTAACAACTACCATTCAAGAACGTTACTTGAGAGTTTGCAACCTCTAGCCTCTTTAAAATCAGCTTGAGCAAACTCACTCAGATAATAAGAAATCGCCTCAGAGAATATGATTTGAGGCCTCGTGTCGCGGCGTGATCGACCTTTCCTTATATACAGACGTCCACATGAAAGATATGCTCAGTGCGATTTCCTGGATACTACTGGTTTCGGGGAGGATCGATTATGGCATGGGGTGGAATGTCTTTGACTGCTCGCACGGACCTAGTGGTCGTTGATAATGGAGCTATGAATGCTGATAAGTATATAAGGAACATTCTTAAAGAGCATGTTATGCCATTTGCTCCATACATTGGTGAAAATTTCATTTTTATGGACGATAATGCCAGACCTCATCGTGCGCGCATCGTTCAGGAGTACCTTGAAGAGGTTGAAGTCTCTCGAATGGAATGGCAGCAAGAAGTTCAGATCTCAATCCGATTGAGCAGGTTTGGGACAACCTCAATAAAATTCTAAGAAATTCAGCTACTCTTAATGACTTAGGAATCGAACTCGAAGAAATCTGGGAATGATTAAATCAGAACATTTTAAAATCACTCATTTTGAGTATGACCCGTCGTTGCCGAGCTATAATTAACGCAAGGGATAGAAATACCAAGTATTAAATCACTTATTAGCATTTCAGTATTTTGAAAATTGTTCATTTCGCTTCTTTCACATAAAATTCGGTGAAATCCTGAAGTTTTCTTAGCCAATGTAGAGTTTACTTTCATTATAATTGAGATTTTCAGAATGTGCGTTAATTTTTTGCGCAGTGTGAAAGCTGAAAATTCAACAAAATTCGAGCTCCTGAACAGGATCGTGCATAATCAGCCTCATCGAAAGTCAAGTCAAAAATTCGTCAATTGAATAAAAAGCCTTTGCAGCCAACATCCTTTTCATTATCGATTTGAACCTATTTATCGTCATATTCTTCAGCCCACAAGGAAGTTTATTGTACAGAGACACCTTCTCCCCTCTTAGCAAAATACCAAATACCCAAATGCGATTCAACCAGAGTAAAGGACAACGTTCTAGGAACCATTCCGTTCCAATACACACACGAATTTTTCATCAAATACAGTTTTTGATCAATGGAATGGTTTGCCAGGATCTGTGGTTGAATCTACCAGTGGCAATATGTTCAAAAACCGTTATGAACGATGGTGGCTAAGTGTGAGTGCTTTGTGAAGTGTGTTATTTTAACTTTTGCAATTCTGGACTGGAGAGTTGATAAACGTTTCTTTTTTCATATTTTTCTTTTTTGCATTTAGGTGGAATGAAGATTTTTTTTGTTACCTAACCGAGTTCATAGGTGTTTACCACAACTCTGTTACTTTTAATAATAATAATAATCATTCATTACTTTCTGAAAATTCTTTTAGTCTAATAGTCTAAGATCCCAGAGCTAGCCGTCGTAACTTATTTTCACATAACTGATTTTTACATATGTTTTGTGGAATATTATTTCTAAAATAGTTTCATAAGTGTCAGAAATTTTCCATTTGCCAAAACTTTTGTAAGACGCTTTAAAGCTCTAAAAAATGATGGAACCTATTTTCACATTTCTGATTTTTAAATATGTTATTGAGGTAACTATCATTTTGCCGGTGAAATTGATACACTAGTGGTATAGGTACCTATATTTTTGGCTCCGTTGAAACTAATTCCGAATGTACGGCTTTTGGTAGCCATGCAAACAAGGAAGGCAAGTTAAAAGATAAGCTTTCAGAATTGTCAGTTTTCGAGAGTTATTCGCACTATATAAAAATGGTCCTGCGAAATCTATGCCTAACTTTTTCGGAATCAACTCATTGTGGTATTGGGTAAAGAATGAAGAGCAATCAAATGAAAGTGACGGCATATTGATAGCGACATACCACATTTCTCGCAGTAAAATTGAATGTTCAGCCTCCTGAGGTAAAGAAGAAAATTGCATTCTTCCTCCCATTCTGTGTTTTATAACTCCAGGAATGGCAACTACCTCTTCAGCTTTTCCTTGAAGCTTGTTTAGTATACCATTCGGAATGAATAAATTCTGACAATTATTGGTATTTCCATCGACGAAGTAATGCGTTAAGATCACCTGTGAGACTTGAATGTATCTATGAATCTTGGTCGGATTTTTATCGAACTCTGGAATAATACCTGCATTTTCCCAGACGGCACCCTATATTCCCGGAATATTCCTCCAATCTGCCATTAAGCCAAAAGATATTGCAATATGCGAGGCATATGCCAGATATATATCAAATATATCTGCTCTCAAAGGAATATTCCAAATATATGCCATCCCAGATATGTCTGGTATATGCTATAGGAATATCTATATGATATGCGTTTAGAATATTATTCAATAGTATTTATTGGTATATATACATGAATCTTCATGGAATATTACAAACGTTACAAAACCCTTTTTGAACGATAATTGTGTGTAGGCACTACCACTACCTCGATTTTGCTTTTGTTCCGAACTCATCAATAATTGATGAGTTTGCTATTTTCCAGTAAACTGTTAAAGAACTACAAACTTTCTATATAGATTATATTTTCGAGGAATCGCAGTTATCATCAAGTTAATTATAGTTGGATTTAAGTTAAAAAATAACACTTTCATTCGCTTAATAATTTGATCTTATTTATTGAACTGAGTAAACAATGGAATCAATATTTGTAATTTATTTATATGATTGATACAATGAAATGAAAGAGCAGGCAACAAATTAAACGTTTTAATTTGTGAAAAATGGACATGCTATACTATATCGTCTATCGACTGAGAGTCGAGTGACTTTTTAAATGATTGAAATGTTCGATGAAACAGAAAAAGAGGTCCATTATGATTTTGATCTTATAGGAAAGAGATCAAATATATATTTTCAATAAATGGAAAAACAATATATGATATTCGAGCAGATATGTGAAAAGGGCGTAGACAAGTTGTCAAAAATCATATATGATAATCAAATATTAGTCAGCAGAGGTGAGAGTAGCTTATTCCACTGGAGGATCGAATCACTTTTGCTCATATTTTTGTTTCCATGAAGCTGCCCTGTGGTGACAGAGATGTCTGGAACTTAGAATCTTTCTAGTTCAACTTAATACTTCTTGCTTTTCATTGAACCAAATATGTACATTGCATTTCAAACATTTCAGAGCCATTGTAGGTTGAGGAAGTTATGTGGCTACCACCACCATATTTTCGCCCTTTCTAGATATTTCCTTGAATTTTATCAAAATATCTGACAGAAATACCAATGACATTATTTCTTTACAGGAATAAAACTACTCCTTTATAAATAAAAAATTAACTATTTTTGGCCTCTACCCATTCTTAACTCCTGCAATTCTATCCCTGAATTTACCGATAAGAATATCAAATTTCGATTTTACTGATTTGACTTTTTCTTATGGATGTAAACATTACGTCACGACGTTTTCAGTCAAAATATTCATATTTTTGTTTTGTGGTCTTGGATTAAGGTTATTTGTATTCTGTGATTAGCAGTTTCAGTTTGGCGTTCCAAACTTCCAAAATGGTCGTCACGTCACGGTGGTGACATGACTTATGGAGCTCCATGAGTTGAAAGAGTCTTATTGAAAAATTATTAAATTGTGTGTGGAGTTGAAAATATGTTATTGTTTGAGTATTATGTGATAAATAGTTTGTGATGCAGCCGAGCACATGATAAAAGATAAGACAGGCAGACAAGAGCATGACTGTAGGAGCGTGAATATCAAATCAGCGTTGGTAGGTACTCTTATATATTTGGAATGCTTGAAAAAGGTTTTCGTAGTATGCCAATCACTTGTCAGTGCTTTATCTTTGGTTATGTGTATTTACGTTTTTTCAGGTCAAAGAATTGAGGACTTTACAGTGAGGAAGTGATAGAAAGGATATTTCCTATATTTTAGTTGGGTTGGGAAAAAGGCAAAAACTAACTTTTCATCCCTAATAAAATTGTGCAATGTTCTCAAAGGTATAATATAAATAATTTCAGTGATCATAAAACCCATTTTATGTTTTATTAATATTTTCAGAGGTTCTTAAACAGAATGAAAATACTAAATTTGTTACTGAAAAATGGCTCTACGTTGTGCAGATAGCTTAACCAAAATTTTGCTTTCAATCCAAACGTAAAAACTACAAGATCATGAGTGGAGGAGCTTCTCAGGTGTAGTAAGTCTCACCCAAGCTGTATATCGTAATTTTGTTCCTGCAAGCAAAAAGGCTGTACAGGTCGAAAATATTAGTAGCATCCATACGGATTTAGGCCCTAAAAATCAAAAAGAGGGATCGTCTTCGAGAAGGAAAGTTGCCTCGATATAAATTGCCAACACTGCCTACTAAAATTCAAAGTAAGTTTATAAATATTAAATAATTAGAACAGATTCCACTATTACTATAGCAGTAGACAGCCTCTTATCTTGAAAATCTTAGAATCACTGGTTTTTTTCAGGGCCAAAATCAAAGAATTCCCAACTTGCTGTGAAAGAGAAGGAAAAAGGCGAGGAAGACCAAAAGCTACCTGGATGAGCGGCATACAGAAGACGATGTCTGAGAGACCGGGAGAATGGGTGTTGATAGAAGGGACTGGAGACTGGGAATTGGAAGGCCTGGGATGTTATAAACACGGATATCTATATCAGCACCCCAAAGGTAAAGTGTGTCAAGTCACAATATCAAAATTAGACAAATGAGAGATTTTTCAGTTCGATAATTGTTTCAAAGAATGTGTACTGCCATTACTTGGCGTCTTCATAAACCTAGGGAGTCAAAAATGTGTTCCACTAGCTAGAATTTACTAATGTGAATCCAATATTCTATATAGGTCGTGTCTGAAAAAATGTGACTTAACACACTTTACCTCTGAGGTGCTGATATATAGATATAAGGTCGGTTTTACAAAACTTTGTTAGTACCATTTAATTAACTGGAGCCACCACGATTCGTAGAAATTTCAAAACGAGTAATTCGATTTGTGAAACCGACCCATAATCGGATGAGTCGATTTCAAATGGCTGTTTTGGTTGGTTAACGGTTGACCGCTCGGTTCATAAATGACAACGTCAAACGAACTGCGCTTTCGAATTCTGTTCAAATTTTGGAGAAACATCTGATTTGAGACGTCACCAGAATGTCATTCGAATGCGGTTGGTCCAAAACTGACGGACCAATCTATGAACCAACCAAGAACCAGTCAATCGAAATCGCCTCTAGTTCACAAACCAAATAATTGAAGTTCACAGTTCAATATTTATATCATTTAAAATATAACCTCATTGTGTTTTCCCTATTTTTTAGTTTAATTCATCAAATGTTAATTTTTACTTATTCTTAGTATTGTTTTGTAAAATACCTAGTTGATTTATATTTATATTTTTACTTTATGTTCATTTTTATGATTTAATGTGATAATTTTGTTAATTATTGTTATTGTACAAAATATTCTTAAAACTGTAATAAATTTTTTTGAAACAATCTAATCAATGCATTATTATCTAGTACCGCTACAAAAATTTACATATATTTAAATATATACAAAGATATTACCAGCATATGGCATGGACAAATCAGGAGATAAAAAGATATTGCCAGCATATATGTAAGGGAGATATTCATAGATGAATCTGTATGGCATATGCCATGGAGATATTTTTGAAGATTATGGGATATTCCTGGCAGATGTTTCATGGTGACCTTGGATATTCCTGCTATCTGCCAGGCTTATGCCCTGGGAGATTTGGAATATGTTTGGAATATCTCAATATGCCAGCGGTATATTCATTGAATATGCATGGAATATTTCTGTGCCGTCTGGGTTTAATATCCAAATTCACAGCTGCGTTTGGCATCTTTCCAGAATTTTTACTGTTGAGTGAAAGGTTCATGTAAGAAATACGCGACCATATGTAATAATAATAATAATAATAATTTATTCACCAAAAGAACTTCCTAGAATATAAATAGAAAACACAGAGCAATATAAATATAATGTGAACAAATATATTGAAGCACCAGCTCAAGAAAGCTGTCGCTTGTACGTGATTTCACATTTAAAATATTCCCTGATGATGAGCGAACAGAACAAACATTTTCTTCTTCTTTTTTAACATATTCTTATTTCTTTTTATCGATTCATTCATTTTTTTCCTTTTCATTCATCCATATTCAAACTTCTGAATAATGAAGTTGTGTAGTCTTTTTCGTCCGTAACAGATAATCCATTTCTTGCACACATTTCTGAACAAATTGACATTGTTTACCCTCAAGATGTTAGTAGGAAACTGATTATAGAGTTTCGGGGCGAGATAGCTACAATGTCGCTGTCCTATAGTTTTTTCACGTCTAGGTACCGTCAAGGAGCCCAAAAATAATTCTACATTTCTTTATATTGACCAGCATATTCAAACAGAATAGTTGCCTCACATCAAGTATCCCGGATTCTACATGCAGCATATCGTTAGAGCAGGTAAGTGATTTATTATAGATAACCCGTAAAATCAATCTTTGAATAATGTTCAATTCCTCCAGGTGACAATCACTGACACCCCCCCAACTGACAATTGAATGAATGAACTCTTCTTTGTGTTAGATGTTGCATTAGTGCGTATTAAGAATCATCAGCCGCATTTTCCGCATTCTTGATAGCTCATAAAGTGATTTTCGCAAATTTGAAATTTTGTCTCAACTTGAGTAATTCGCATTTGTTGGATCAAATTATTAATAACTGAAAAAACAGTTCCTTAGCCGGCCACTCACGTACAGTTTCAACTGTAAACTGATGGTGAGTGGGTATTTCAGTCAGGGACGGGCCCAAGGGGGGGAT
Source organism: Hippodamia convergens (assembly GCA_038502775.1). Classification (NCBI taxonomy): domain Eukaryota; kingdom Metazoa; phylum Arthropoda; class Insecta; order Coleoptera; family Coccinellidae; genus Hippodamia; species Hippodamia convergens. The sequence continues at coordinate 3,929,068 of CM076608.1, read as the reverse complement.
GGGGGGGGGGATGATCCCCCCCCCCAATGTTGAATGAAGTTGGCAAATTTTCAAAGCAGTCGGAAGATTTTCAAAGGAGTTGGAAAAAATTTCAAAGCAGTTGGGAAACATTTCAAAGCAGTTGGCAAAATTTCAAACCAGTGGGAAAAAATTCCAAAGCAGTTGGAAAATGTTCAAAGCAGTTGCGGTAAAATTTCAAAGCAGTTCAAATACATAATTCCGAGAGAGATATGAAATACGAAGGAATCTGAATTAGAAAAAACAAGTTTGCAATCAGTACTTGACAATATATTCATAGCCGGCAATAAATGGTATTCAACCCAATATTTTTTACTATCAAGTATTGGGAGAGATGCGGCCCCAAGAAGTACTAGTTGTAAATTTTTCAGTTACGTCGCATGGACTGTGTCATAAAAAATCATCTGGTATCATAAATGGAATCATCTTTATGTACGCTCTTCGTACATTGTGTTAGAGTTTTGCGAATAAACAATATGTATAAATAAATTTGAAGAATGAACCAAAAAAGATTCAAAGTGAAGTTTGAGTTATGTGGTGCCTTATAAAAATTCCAACAAAAAATTTTATGAACAGAAAATGCCTGAAGGACAAAAGTGTGAGAGAAAATTATGGGTAGTGACCACAGAATACCCTAAGTCACAACAAAAATCGTTCGAAACACTAAATACATCCTCAATTCCAAACACTAATTGAAATAAACGCTGCAAAGAGATCGAAATCGCCAACTCAAATTAGCATTTTTGTTGAAAATTGTTTCTTCAATATAACTGATTTAGGTCGAAATCGTTCCCCTGCTAAATTCGGAATCTGTTTTTTTTTAAGGAATTTTCTTGATTCATGAGACACGCTTTGACATACATTTTCTGTTTTATTCCCTGGTTATGTTGCTTTTCTTTATTTCATGGAATGTGTAAGCAGAAGTAAGGCTCATTTTTTGTCAAACGAAATATATTTTCTGAAAATTTTGTTCCTTTTATTCTGTAAAATGGACCCATGTTACGTATGAGCAATTTCAATATTATGAATCTCATCAAAGTATTCAGTAACTATCATTGATTTTTCATCTACCCAACATTCAATCATGTATATTTCTTTATTTTATGTAATCTGCTTTTTTCGTGAAAAATATCTTGTTTTATTATGATGCTTGAAATTTTGAGATACACCAAAGAATGAAACTGAACTAAATTGAAGAATGAAACAAAAAGTGTGTCTCAAAGATTCAAACAACATACTTCAAGGTATTCCTCATAAAAAAAAGATTCCATAAAATAAAGAAACTCACATTATTGAATATCGGGTAATTGGAAAATTAACGTTAATTTCTCATAACTTTGATTCCCAATATTTACTACTTTCTCGTAATAAAAAGAATAGATTAAAAAAAAAAAAATTTTCTCTGATGAAAATGAGCCTTGCCCTCGCTTCTAGATTTCATGAAATAAATAATTGAGGAAGGGCTACAAAACTGGAGAAACAAAGTAGTGTTTCTCAAAGTTTTAAGCAACATCAAGATATTCTTCATGAAAAAACAAACTCCATAAAGTCTACTTAATTAACTGTTCGGTAGATGGAAAGAAAGTTAATTACTCCCCACTCTGTTGAAATTCATCATTTTGAATTTTTTTTACCGAAACAAATATTATACCATAATATGTATAACGGTGTCCTGTTAATTCAATGGCCAGTTGGAAAATTTTCGATGGATTTAGCCCCCCCCCCCAAAATTTGGCTTCGGCCCGTCCCTGATTTCAGTCTCAGTACAACCTGGTTTTTTTAACTGTAGGTATAGTTTAACTGAGAAATATGAACAGTTGAAGCTGTACGTGAGTGGCCGGCCTTGGAATTGCTGACTTCGATTAAATTGTTCAGAATACGTCCAGTGTATGAATAGTGATCAACTTTGAGGTATTCTCCAGGCGCCCCCAAAATCATTGGCTGTTCGTAGGACATTTCATATTCAGTCTCTAACTGATCTTGAATCTGTGATTGTTTCTACTTCCGCAACATACAAAAACTAGCTCTATTACTAAAAACACTTAAATATTGCATAAGGTATATCATACCGAATGTCATAGGTCTTACCTGGCATGTCAAACAGTTGATTTTTCTACAAACAGGACAACGAAATTCGTTGACATTATCTTCAAAAATGCACCATCCTCCACAATCAGGCGTTTTACAATGAAAAGATTTGTCTATTTTATTTTCTGCTTGAGAGACTGATTTGGCTAAATGTTGATCATATACAGCTTTGGATACCAAGGCTTTTATTTCTCTATCTTGTAAAGCTATGTTGCAGGAGTACTGATTATCTCTGTACGGACACCTTATTTCAGCTTCTTCACTAAACTCAATGGTATACCTGAAATAATTCAGCATTAGGAAAACTTGCACTTTTTCATAAATTTTTGATAAAAGAAATCACAATAACCATAGTAATCTTCGTAAAATCCATTGTAGTTTTTCCTACAGACTAATACATGAAGAACTTTCAGAAAATTTGGGATAGCTTCAACTGGATAGAAATATCTACAAGATAACAGAAATTTTGTGACAAGCAGTATATCGGACAAAGGTCACAAAGATTACAAGACGAGGAGAGAAATAAATACTGCAATAAAACCAAAAAGAAAACAAAGAGAGACATGGGAAGAGATACACATACAATGGCGTCAGGCCCGGATCTAGGGTGTGCCAAGCGGGGCGCTTGCCCTGGTCGCCAAAATCAACCAGAGATTGAAATTTGTTTATTTCTTATTTTCTCTGAAGAAATTGATTTCCCAGTGCTAAAATCAAACCGTGGAATGGAAACATGATAAACCATCATGATGCCAAAAATCTTAAAAATCGATGAGGGATCAATTAACTTATTATTATTCAGTGAATTCAGTCATTTACGAATGACCACCACACTAGTGAAATAGGTCGAAAGAACGGATATGTCTTCGATGAGTCTCAACGCAAGCATAGATTCCTTTACCTGGGGAATTACCGACTCATCATCATCACATCTAGAACTAACAGGGGTTGGCAAAATTTGCGATTTCATTGAATGACAAGAGGAAACTGACGATTACTCTTAGTATGTCTTTCTGGTTATTAATATGAACGTGTTATCTGTGTAACAGAATTTGTTGTTGGTGAAACTTAAAATTTTTTTTAAACTCTTTCTAGAAGCAGTTAGTGCTTTTATTTTCAAAAAAGAACCTACTTCCTGGAGGTTCAACAGTCAGATTTTCGCTTTTCGCTTCTTTGTTTGTATGTTTTATTGTTTAAAGAATTGGCTTCTGTTAAGGTTGATGTGAATATTGTTACGGTATATAATTTCTAGTTGTAAATTCGAAATATTTCCAAAATCATTCAAAATTATTTTATATAGAATTGTTTACATTTTTTCATTATGCCTTAAATATTCCATTGTACGTAGTTATCGAATGTCGATACGCATGTGAAACGAAAGATAATTTTTTGTAGTTGAAATCGGGTTCATATTCGCGTGTCGCATTGATTCCTTCTTTTAGAAGATTAACTTGAAGAAGTCGGAGTGAAGAACGGTTGTTGTAGAGATTTTGGTAAGCCGAGAATTCCGATTGCTTTTGCCAGATTGTTACGGTTTATGCCGGATTGGCCTTGTTAGATTTTTGAAAGACTGAGGGTAAGAAATTTTAATTAAAAAAATGTAGAAATACGTATCGAATATACTCCTATCCTTTAGATTTATCAACCCCTATTGTTTTCTGAAGAATTAACGAGTTAGAGCTGAATTTTGCTGGTTTGGCGTGGAAGTAGTATTTTAAGAGAACTTTGGATTCTCTTCAATTTTCAAGAAATTGGAAATCATCCTTTGGATACTGCCACCACGAGGTTCTGTCAGCTGTCACCCGGATTTCACACTGCCTAGTCGACCGAGGGCATTGTGCTTTGTTAAGTTAAGTAATTGCTACATTATCTGATCCTGAAAATTGCTATTTCTTCGTAATTTTTCCTTTCTTTCAATCCTTTTGTTAGTTGACAGGTTTTTTCTAAATTTATTCATATTTCTTTTGTAATAACCATAATTGTATTATTTTCTATTCCTGGAATTAGAGAACTCACACTCTGATATTTCTATGATATTTTTGTATAACATTGCTGTTCACTATTTGAGAAAACTTGGGACCTATAAGTGTGAACCGATGTACATGCTCATGCTGTTCTCCGTGAGAATTAAATAACTGTAATTGATGATATCAACTAGAATTATAGTAGACTTAATTAAAATTGTGTTTTTCATTAGGTACAATTGGTCAAAAGACCATATACAACTAACGTTGTGCTTAAACAACGTAGCAATATATTGAACTGTAAAAGGCACACACTCAACATTATTGGTTTTTTCAATATCTTCGATCCAGCGCTTGATTTTACAGAAGAATACCAGACGCTCTTTTTCGTTGTATTTTCAAATTCATGTGATATTTAGAAAAAAAAATTTCAAACAAGCAATGAATAAATAGCCTTTGAATGAAAATTAATTTATTCTAGCAGTGTAGATATACATTCTCGAAGCTTTAAATTCTGATATCCAAACTTGGAGAGGGTAGGTGCCATAATGAAATTTTGTCGCAGTCAGAAAAAATCGTATATCCGGAATGGAAGGAGTAAAACAACTGAGTCAATTTTATACACCACTCCTCACGAGACCAGCATAACAAGAAGAAAAAAAGACAAACCTTAAAACCATGACAAATAACAAGAAGGACTTACTTCGACATAAATTTACGAAAAATTAATGGATGAGATTAGATTTATTCTAACTAACTGATTTTTGTGAAATAAAATTGATTAATGTGGCATTATTTAATCCATCGTAATTTTTACAGCCCAATTTCAATTTTTAACCATAGTAAACAGTCCTAGAAGGAGGAGATTGTTCTCTGCATGGTCGGATTGATACATATTGAATTATTATATGAACCAACGTTTCAATGCCAGACCTGATATACGAAACCTAGGCAGAATTAATGAAATATTGAGAAATCATTAACAACTGCAGCTCATTATGTGTAATAAGAAAAAAATTATTATCGATAATTCCGAACTGCATTTCGTTGTGTGAAATTTGATCAGAGGAAAACGATTTTTTTTACAAATTCAGGTCAAGTGCCTATCAACAGGAAAAATATCGAAACATAGATTAATTCAAAATAGGTAGTCATCATCGAAATGAATACAATTTTCAATTCCCAGGCTAATAGATCTTTTATCATGAGGTTGGAGAAATGATATTAGATTTTGTCACTGAGATGAGAGATTTACCGGTTTCGGCCTTGTTGGACCTCATCGGTATTCCGTCTGGGAGGAATTACGGCTTATGAAAATGGTCTGGCAATATGAAATATTTATTTTTTATAATAATTTGCGTGACATATATAAAAATCAATGCTTCGAATTCAACAAAAGTGCTGAATATGCCCATTTCGTAACATTGTTTCTAACTGTGATTTTTTTCATTGAAATTTGAAGCATCTGGGAGGAAGAACGGCCCACGAAAACAGTCTGGCAATATGAAATATTCATTTTTTATAATATTCTGCGTGATATATATAAAAATCAGTTCTTCGAATTTAAGAAAAGTTCGGTATGTTTTTGTCCATCTTCTCTACCTGCTACCTGTGAACGGGCCGCCTAGCCAAGATAGCGAATATGCACACACTATTAAACACATATGAGACTATTTATACTGTGAAATTCGTTACATCAAAAATAAAATACTCCTGGGGGCCCTGGGATCTTAGACTATAAGTATTCTGACGTTGCAATGGTGACGTCAAAAACAAAAAGGTTTGAAAACATTTCGTGAACATTGAAAGCAGATTTTGGCAATTGTTTCATAGTACTGCGCTGATTTTCGTTTCGATTACTTTGACGAAGTCAATCTTTCAAAATTATGCATTTCAGCTATCTTTGAACTAGTGACGTCACGCAGAAAATATTTCAAAATATTTTTGAACCTAGTTCAAACGCCAAAATACAGCTTTATTGCAAGTATATCAATATTTTCTACAAAAATTTTATGGTTCTCCTGTGGAATTTCATAGTCAAGGAAACAATAGCAAATGGCAGAGAAAAAGTTAATTGTTTATTTGTTACTTCATGTGAAAATCTCATTCAATCTTTCAGAAAAACCCTGACGATGGTCTTCAATTAGACCGAGAGTAATTTATGATCCTTTGATGTGCACAACCATCATTGTAGTATTGTATATACGGGCTGTCCTGAAAGTCAAAAGTCGATGTCAAGGCGATTAGAAGGCTGAGTCATAAATGGTCATCAGAAGAATAATTCTTAAATTTTCCTACGTTATCCCAAATAGTACATCTGTAACCTGTGATCTTCAATTCTAAGCTAACTGTCCCAGTTTGTAAAAATAATGTCAGTTTTTGCCGAACCGAATATTCACAATTAATAATAATAATAACTAATTAATTCGCCTCAACAGTCATACATTAGATTAAATACAGAATACTGTCAATGTTGTCTACAATAATCTAGTAATTCCTCAACTGAATATGGTTCACATGAAAAAAAAAATTTTCAAAATTCTTTTTGATAATTTCATACTTAACAATTTTTTGCATTTATTTTGGTAGAGCATTGAAAAACCGTATAGCATTATATAGTGTACCTTTTCCCACAACAGACGTTTTATGTGATGGAAAGAAATAAGAATAAATTCGTCTTGTATTATTAAGATTTTGAAACTCTATGTAATAATCATTTCTCCATGTATAAACAGCAAAGTTCTATAAATCTACAATTCAAAAATTGTCATGATATTATGATTTCTAAATACACCACGACAAGTTTCTCTAAAACGCATTATGAAAATTACCCTCACAGCCCATTTTTGAACAACAAAAATGTCACTGATTTGTGAAGAGCTTCTTCAAAAAATAATGCCATAGGATACTACAGATTGAAAAATGGCAAAGTAGAGTGTTGTTAGAATACATTAATCTAGGTGCTTTCTCAAAATCATGAAGGTATAAATGACTGAATGAAGCCTCTTTTTGACATATTCAATCCCAGACGGCACCCTATATTCTCGGAATATTCCTCCAATCTGCCATTAAGCCAAAAGATATTGCAATATGCGAGGCATATGCCAGATATATATCTGCTCTCAAAGGAATATTCCAAATATATGCCATCCCAGATATGTCTGGTATATGATATGGGAATATCTATATGATATGCGTTTAGAATATTATTCAATAGTATTTATTGGTATATATACATGAATCTTCATGGAATATTACAAACGTTACAAAACCCTTTTTGAACGATAATTGTGTGTAGGCACTACCACTACCTCGATTTTGCTTTTGTTCCGAACTCATCAATAATTGATGAGTTTGCTATTTTCCAGTAAACTGTTAAAGAACTACAAACTTTCTATATAGATTATATTTTCGAGGAATCGCAGTTATCATCAAGTTAATCATAGTTGGATTCAAGTTAAAAAATAACACTTTCATTCGCTTAATAATTTGATCTTATTTATTAAACTGAGTAAACAATGGAATCAATGATTTGTAATTTATTTATATGATTGATACAATGAAATGAAAGAGCAGGCAACAAATTAAACGTTTTTATTTGTGAAAAATGGACATGCTATACTATATCGTATATCGACTGAGAGTCGAGTGACTTTTCAAATAATTGAAATGTTCGATGAAACAGAAAAAGAGGTCCATTATGATTTTGATCTTATAGGAAAGAGATCAAATATATATTTTCAATAAATGGAAAAACAATATATGATATTCGAGCAGATATGTGAAAAGGGCGTAGACAAGTTGTCATAAATCATATATGATAATCAAATATTAGTCAGCAGAGGTGAGAGTAGCTTATTCCACTGGAGGATCGAATCACTTTTGCTCATATTTTTGTTTCCATGAAGCTGCCATGTGGTGACAGAGATGTCTGGAACTTAGAATCTTTCTAGTTCAACTTAATACTTCTTGCTTTTCATTGAACCAAATACATTGCATTTCAAATATTTCAGAGCCATTGTAGGTTGAGGAAGTTATGTGGCCACTTCGAACCATATTTTCGCCCTTTCTAGATATTTCCTTGAATTTTATCAAAATATCTGACAGAAATACCAATGACATTATTTCTTTACAGGAATAAAACTACTCCTTTATAAATAAAAAATTAACTATTTTCTGGCCTCTACCCATTCTTAACTGCTGCAATTTCGTTCCCTGAATTTACCGATAAGAATATCAAATTTCGATTTTACTGAAATTTGACTTTTTCTTATGGATGTAAACATTACGTCACGACGTTTTCAGTCAAAATATTCATATTTTTGTTTTGTGGTCTTGGATTGAGGTTATTTGTGTTCTGTGATTAGCAGTTTCAGTTTGGCGTTCCAAACTTCCAAAATGGTCGTCACGTCACGTTATTAAATTGTGTGTGGAGTTGAAAATATGTTATTGTTTGAGTATTATGTGATAAATAGTTTGTGATGCAGCCGAGCACATGATAAAAGATAAAACAAGAGCATGACTGTAGGAGCGTGAATATCAAATCAGCGTTGGTAGGTACCTACTCTTATATATTTGGAATGCTTGAAAAAGGTTTTCGTAATATGCCAATCACTTGTCAGTGCTTTATCTTTGGTTATGTGTATTTACGTTTTTTCAGGTCAAAGAATTGAGGACTTTACAGTGAGGAAGTGATAGAAAGGATATTTCCTATATTTTAGTTGGGTTGGGAAAAAGGCAAAAACTAACTTTTCATCCCTAATAAAATTGTGCTCAAAGGTATAATATAAATAACTTCAGTGATCATAAAACCCATTTTATGTTTTATTAATATTTTCAGAGGTTCTTAAACAGAATGAAAATACTAAATTTGTTACTGAAAAATGGCTCCACGTTGTGCAGATAGCTTAACCAAAATTTTGCTTTCAATCCAAACGTAAAAACTACAAGAGCGTGAGTGGAGGAGCTTCTCAGGTGTAGTAAGTCTCACCCAAGCTGTATATCGTAATTTTGTTCCTGCAAGCAAAAAGGCTGTACAGGTCGAAAATATTAGTGGCATCAATACGGATTTAGGCCCTAAAAATCAAAAAGAGGGATCGTCTTCGAGAAGGAAGGTTGCCTCGATATAAATTGCCAACACTGCCTACTAAAATTCAAAGTAAGTTTATAAATATTAAATAATCAGAACAGATTCCACTATTACTATAGCAGTAGACAGCCTCTTATCTTGAAAATCTTAGAATCACTGGTTTTTTTCAGGGCCAAAATCAAAGAATTCCAAGGAAAAAGGCGAGGAAGACCAAAAGCTATCTGGATGAGCGGCATACAGAAGACGATGTCTGGGAGAATGGGTGTTGATAGAAGGGGCTGGAGACTGGGAATTGGAAGGCCTGGGATGTTATAAACACGGATATCTATATCAGCACCCCAAAGGTAAAGTGTGTCAAGTCACAATATCAAAATTAGACAAATGAAAGATTTTTCAGTTCGATAATTGTTTCAAAGAATGTGTACTGCCATTACTTGGCGTCTTCATAAACCTAGGGAGTCAAAAATGTGTTCCACTAGCTAGAATTTACTAATGTGAATCCAATATTCTAGATAGGTCGTGTCTGAAAAAATGTGACTTAACACACTTTACCTCTGAGGTGCTGATATATAGATATAAGGTTGGTTTTACAAAACTTTGTTAGTACCATTTAATTAACTGGAGCCACCACGATTCGTAGAAATTTCAAAACGAGTAATTCGATTTGTGAAACCGACCCATAATCTGATGACTCGATTTCAAATGGCTGTTTTGGTTGGTTAACGGTTGACCGCTCGGTTCATAAATGACAACGTCAAACGAACTGCGCTTTCGAATTCTGTTCAAATTTTGGAGAAACATCTGATTTGAGACGTCACCAGAATGTCATTCGAATGCGGTTGGTCCAAAACTGACAGACCAATCTATGAACCAACCAAGAACCAATCAATCGAAATCGCCTCTAGTTCACATACCAAATAATTGAAGCTCACAGTTCAATATTTATATCATTTAAAATATTACCTCATTGTGTTTTCCCTATTTTTTAGTTTAATTCATCAAATGTTAATTTTTACTTATTCTTAGTATTGTTTTGTAAAATACCTAGTTGATTTATATTTATATTTTTACTTTATGTTCATTTTTATGATTTAATGTGATAATTTTGTTAATTATTGTTATTGTACAAAATATTCTTAAAACTGTAATATATTTTTTTGAAACAATCTAATCAATGCATTATTATTTAGTACCGCTACAAAAATTTACATATATTTAAATATATACAAAGATATTACCAGCATATGGCATGGACAAATCAGGAGATAAAAAGATATTGCCAGCATATATGTAAGGGAGATATTCATAGATGAATCTGTATGGCATATGCCATGGATATATTTTTGAAGATTATGGGATATTCCTGGCAGATGTTTCATGGTGACCTTGGATATTCCTGCTATCTGCCAGGCTTATGCCCTGGGAGATTTGGAATATGTTTGGAATATCTCAATAAGCCAGCGGTATATTCATTGAATATGCATGGAATATTTCTGTGCCGTCTGGGATGTGTGAATCCCCCTTGAGATGTGTATCTAGAATGACACCCAAAAATTTTACTGTATCATTACAATTCATTTCAATATCCTTATAGAGAAAATAAGAACAGAGAATATTCCTCGATTTAGGAGAGCTAAATGTCAAGCATTTGGTCTCATCAGTATTCACTTTCAGTGTGTTACTTTTACACCATTTCGTCATATCATTTAGTGTTTTTATTATAACAGTAGTTGCTGAAGAAAATTTGTCAGAAATGCACAAAAATCTTGTGTCATTAGCGTATTTAAACTGTATACATGAACTTTGTCACTGAACAGTTGTAGCTGTTCTTGTGAAAAAATCCAAATTAAAAAAAAAGGGGGACCTAGGATACTATCTGGCGGAACTCTCATGGTCAGATTTACCTCCTTTGATGTAGTCAACACCATTAACAGAAATGTTCACTTTTTGTCTACGATTTCCGAAATAACTCTACAAAAGTTTCAGTTGATTACCTCTCATACCATAGCACTCAAGTTTGATCAAAATAAGATTATGATCAACACTATCAAACGCTGTAGACAGATCCACAAAGAGAATCATAAAAATCTCTCCCCTATCAAGAGCTGAAGCAATTGACTGAGTAATCTTAAAAATGGAAGTTTCTGTATTTCTGCCTTTAACAAACCCATGCTGATCATTACTGATGATATCAAACTTGAAGAACTTTGTTAGTCTAATTGCTAGTATTTTTTCATAGATTTAAGAAAATGAGTTCAGAAGACTTATAGGTCGGTAGTTACCCCCCCCCCCCAGAACACCTCGACCATTTCAAATTTTTTGATCCATTAATGAAATGAAACAAACAAATATATAATATTATGATTTACGGAAAATTTTTTATCGAATATTTGTAATAAATTTAACATTTTCAACAAGTGAATTTTGTCACTTATCTCCGAATTGTTGAAAATTTTACACATTGGCTTATATCAAAAATGCTGACCAAATGGTTTGAGTGCGTTTTTTCATGTCAAACATACGCAAATCATTTTTGTGGGGTGGCGATGGATATTTTTAGTGGCAATTCTTTGACCTTTCTTTATTTAACAAGAAATATTAGTTAAACATCAAATTGGCACGATGATATTGAAATAAACAGGGTGTCCCACAGGGAGTCTCCATTAGAATTTCATGGAGAAAATTAATATTTTGATCACTTTAAAATTTTGTGTGAAGATAAAAACCACGTTCACATTCATTTATGATATACAAGCCCATACCCGCGCCTTGTCTCGAGTTATAGTTTAATTTAAAACGGTACTGATAGGTCCACAACCACACATTCATAACCTCGTATCGAAGGAGAGACTGCACGTGTATACATGACAAAACGATGTCGCGTATAGATTCAATAATTTCTTGCTCAAATTCACACTCGTTCAACCTACTGTAACTTTCAAAGTACCCATTAGAAAACTACACTCTAAAAGGCATTTTTCATCAGGAATAAATGCCGCAGATAACAGTCACATGCATTTTTATATTTATTCATTTCATGCCAGTCAAAAGCCCTCTTCAAATTGACCATTATTTTGGATTTAACTGAGAATAATACAAATGACTATCGCGGGTTGTCTTCGGCAGTTAGACATATGCCGTCGCGGACTTTTTTATAGAACTTTTCAAGCACTACAAAATTGTCTTCGACCATGTTTCTCTATCTCTCATAGTTTAGGCAGCGTCACCCGTAAAAGCCGGAAATTACCGGAAGTTTTCATGAAAAATCGATATATTTTCTTGTTTCATAGTTATATAGGGATGAACCCTACATGAAAACCTCCCAAAAAAATTCTCCACAATAAAGTGAAAGTTTCATCAAAATCGGTCATCTGGTTCCTGAGTCCATAGAGGACAAACAAACACACGGACATTCACATTTATAATATTAGTATGGATTTTAAAATATCAAAAACTTCTGCCTTCACCGGAAATGGTATCAATTTTCCTATTCTATATATATACTTTTTGCAACAATTAAAGGGACTGAAATTTTTTTTGTGTTTTTCAACACAGCCTCCTAAAGTATAGCCGGCTGTGTTTTCAACAGGCTGTATCTCAGTGAAAAATGAAATGGTCGTATGAGAAATAGAAAAATCAACTTTTGAAGCTTGAAAACTCTTGTTTCTGAATCTATTAACAATTTTTCAGAGTACGGGTAGCCATGCAATCCTTGGATAAAGCACGAAGAAAAAGTTTTTTTAATTTTTCAAGTTTTTTTTGCTCTTCGGGCATGAACAAAATTTTTTGAGCTAGACCTATGCAGAGGTCGAATAGCCTGTTTGTTCAGGATCTGTTCCCTTTATTGTTGCGAGGAGTGTACATCCTAACTATACATTATGACTTTTTTTTGGATATATCCGAGTACCACATTCATTTCTGGTTTTTTCCATCTAGAGTCGTTTTTGAGTTATTCACTGTTTTTTGAAAAAAATTATGAATTGAGGCTTGTAAATCATTGAAAATCCAATGAAAGCGAAATGCATTATCTCAGATCTGATTTTTGAAATGGGTTACAGAAAGAAAGTTTTGATATACTAGAACGTAAAATGAAAGACTCAAAGTTGGAATTCGAAAATAGCCAAAAATTCTATTTTTTCCAATGAAAACAGAATTTTTTCTCTCAAATATCAATTTGTAGGAAAAAATGAGTGGACTTTTTCAAGAGTTCCCCATATCCCTATACAGAGTGTACCAAGTTCGACGGCCTATTAGGTGTTTCTGGAGAACTAGACTTATTTGAAATCTGAAAATTGGGATTATGATATTGTTTGACATTATCTACCGAGCTAAAATATTCTTAAAGCCTGACCACTTTCAGTTATACAGGGAGTGAAAAAAAATTTTCAAAAATTTTTTTTTTGTTTTTTTGTTTTCGAATTTGACAGAGTATGCAATTCTGAATACATTCGTACTCAAATCGTTGCATTCGTCGAAATAATTTCCAAAATATCTAGAAAAACCTGAAGAAAAAGAAAGAAAAGAGTATTCGGTATTATGTTTGTTATTCCTGACCTAGATACCATAAGCACAAACCGTTTTCACATTTTTGAAGTAGAAGACTGTGGAAATATTGTACATTTTTAGAATATTGAAAAACTCATCACAGGGTGTTCCAAGTGTTGGGTCAAAAATTGGGATCAAGATTGGCCCATAACTTTCGTTTTTCAAATCAGAACCCTATTTTTTGCGTTGGATTATCCGAAAAAAAATGATGATAATGTTCTAACATGTTAATGCTCCTAAAATTGATAATTCTTGAGTTATTTAGGATTTTCGGATATTATGTCGTACGTAGCGTCGAATTCATTAAATCTGTTTCATATCATCTATGACCTTGTTCATAGAAGATAAATTATTCCAAAAGTGACACACCTTTTTTTTAATTCATTTATCATTGTTGTTATGAAACAGATTTTATGAATTTGACGCAACGTACGACATGAAATCAGAAAATACTGAATAACTCAAGAATTAATAATTTTAGGAGTATGAACATGATAAAACATTATCGTCATTTTTCTTCACTGAATCCAACGCAATCATAAAAAATAGGGTTCTTGGAACACCCTGTTACGAGTTTTTAAAAATTCTAAGTATGTAAAATATTTCCACTGTTTTCGACTACAAAAACGTGAAGACGGTTTGTGCTTAAGATATCTAGATTAGAAATAGCAAACATTATACCGAATATTCTTATCTACCTTTTTTGTTTAGTTTTTTTTTATATTTCGGAAAGAATTTTGACGAATACAACGATTTGAGTACGAATGTATTAAAGTGTGTGTCACTAGTGAGTTATTGGAATAATATATCTTCTATGACCAAGGTCATAGTTGATATAAAACATATTTAATGAATTTGACGCTACGTACGACATAAAATCAGAAACTCCTAAATAACTCAAGAATTATCAATTTTAGGAGCATTAACATATTGGAACATTATCATAATTTTTCTTCGTACAATCCAACGCAATCATAAAAAAATAGGGCTATAATTTGAAAAACGAAAGTAAAGGGCCAATCTTGATTCCAACATTTGGAACACACTGTGATGAGTTTTTCAAAATTCTAAAAATGTACAATATTTCCACAGTCTTCGACTTCAAAAATGTGAAAACGGTTCGTGCTTGGGGTATCTAGATTAGGAATAACAAACATAATACCGAATACTCTTTTCTCTCTTTTTCTTCAGGTTTTTCTTGATATTTTGTGAAGTATTTCGTCGAACGCTACAATTTGAGTACGAATGTATTCAGAATTGCATACTCTGTCAAATTCGAAAGCGAAAAAAACAGAAAAAAAAAATTTTTTAATTTTGTTTTCGCTCCCTGTATAACTGAAAGTGGTCAGGCTTTAAGAATATTTTAGCGCGGTAGATAATGTCAAACGATATCATAATCCCAATTTTCAGATTCCAAATAAGTCTAGTTCTCCAGAAACGTCTAATAGGCCGTCGAACTTTATACACCCTGTATATATTTTTGAAAAAAGTCAGATAGATTCTTATGAAAGGGCGAACATTGATTATATTCAGTACCTCACATAGAATATTATGCTCGTAACTAACAGTAATTACTGAATATCTCGAGGATGGTACATTTTAGATGAAGGGAACCCCTACACGACTCCACTCACGGTAGTAACCCATTTCCAAAACAGATCTGAAAAAATGCGTTGCGCCTTCGTTGAATCCCCAGTCTGCAACAAGCCTCATAATTTTTTTCAAAAAACAGTGGATAACTCGAAGACGGCTCTAGATGGCCATAGGAAATGAAACATAAAGTGAATGTGGCATTCAGTTGATACATACAATTTTCAGTGAAAGCGGAAGTCATTGATATTTAAAAATATATCATTAATGAAGACTTCTCTTATATCTTCACACAAAATACGAATGATCGAATGATTATTCCTACAAAATCTTCTAATGGGCACTCCTGGTGGGACACTCTGTGTAGATATATATTTGTTGGGAAAAATTACCCCCCCAGAAATTCACCCTAGGACCGACCATGACCAATTATGAATTATCAAATTTATAAACATACTACTCACATGGAGTTACAGTTTCTTGCGAAAAGTTAATGATCTCAAATAAACGCTTCTCTTACCTTACACAGTCCTTACAAAATTGATGAAGACATTCTCTCAGAGTCACACCTTCGTTTGGACGGACATCACTAAAGCAAATAACACACTCGAAAGCTTCAGTATTATGGACAATATCCTCATTGTCCAAATTCATTAGTTGGAGATAAGTTTCTCCATTAGATGAGATTTGGTGAGATGCACTTGCTGTGGGGTGGACATTTTCACTATCTCCTTTTATTGGAGGAATTTTACGGACCTGCAAAATGCAGACAAAGTTGACTCATTGGAAATACCTGAGGTATTGAATATCTGGGTTTCAGTTTTTGATGCATTCTTGGAGCTGCAGATAAAATTTGAATGGAAATTAGAATCCTCCATTCAATAGAATATTCTTTTGAAGAGACCCATGGATACGTGCGGAGGATTCAAATTTTAATGAATCATCAAAATTTAATGAACATTCGCGTGAAACTGGCAGTATAAGTATTATAATTCGGTAGGGAAATGGCATGCAAATTCAACCTGCTTAATTAAATGAGGCTCGATATTTATGATCAACTTGTGAGTGTATTTCTTGAAATGCTTACAGTTGTGCTGGTATAAAATCTTGATAATATGTTGAAAAGCAACACAGGATGTTTCAAAAAAAAAGGTGATCTCTCTAGGATAGACATAAAACTGAAAAATGATTGGGGTTTGTTCAGTAATGAGTTTTCGTAACACCATCCGTATTCAAGATAGTTGAAGAAGAAAAAATTATTCACATTTTTTACGATTTTGCCGAAAGTACTGTCAACATTGTGATGTTATTTTATACGAATATATTCTGGAAGCTGATACATCTAACGAATGTGTTTTTATTTCTGATTTTCGTGGGAGGGTCTCGTTACACGGTTTGTACCAAGTTGTTCTGAACATAACTTTTTTGATATTTGATTTATTTAGCTGAATTTTAGCGATTTTAAATATCATTCAATTTTACACCAAAAAGGTACCCTTGATGAAACTCAATACTGTGCACCGTTCTAGGAATATTTTTATTTGAAAATTATGAAGCAGTGACCGATGCTGGTATGAAGTATTGATAAAGTACATAACTATCATTATTTTTAATATAAACACGATGGAGCTCCACGCCACATTGATAGAAGGTGTCATAATCGGTTAAGTAGCCAATTTCCGACTTGAAGGATTGGTAGAAGTAGAGCGCAGTTGCAGAGATCTAGTATGTTTATTGAACCTGCTTTCGAATTGTGTGTAGATCAGCCTTCAATTATCAATACAGGGTGGTTCACTATGAAGTACCATAATTGCAAAGCTCATAACTTCGGACATGAGAGTAATAGAATAGTCAAACCTTTTGCATGATATTTTCCAGTGTTTACTGTGTGGAAGAAAAGTTAACAACTAGATAACAATTTTTCTGGAGAATAAACTATTCACATAATTGGTCCCAGATATTTTGATTGATATGACCGCTTCTGAGAGGGGATAATCGACTTTGAAATTCCCAAAAAATCTTTCTTCTCAAGTTCTAACGTAATTGGGAGCTGTTGTTTCAGAATCTGACAATTCAATTGTTTCAAACTCACCTGCAAGCTCAACTTTTCATATTTATTTCACAATCATTTTCCTATATTCACATGATATTCAGTTGTCCAGTTAAAGTCATCAACAAAGATTTCCAACCGATTTCGGTCGTACTTTCGTCACTGGAAATAATACCGAGATTATCTATTTATCAGAATTTTTACGTGTTCATGGAAAATTCAAAGTCGATCGATCATCCCCTCTTAGGAGCAATGGAATCGTGTATCTGGACTGTTGTTTTTTCGATTATATAAAAAAATTGAAATAACAGGAAGGAGCTAGGAAAAGCCGCAAACATAAATTTTAAATTTATCATTTCTGTATTTGTTAATTTTTTTAATCTTCCAAAGTTATATTATATTATATATTTCAATAAGAACTCAAATTTCATATCTTTTTAAAATATGACAATAACCTAACAGAACAACCGGACTTACTCTCGCATCACCTACTTTTCACGAAGGAAAAAGGGCATCGCGAAGACTTCCCGCCCGTGCCTCGCAATGGCTAAGGCCGTCCCTGAATAATAATAATAATCTTCATTTACACTAGATGAAACAAATTGCACTGATATTCAGTACTTCGGTTGATAGTCAAATTTCAATGTTGAAAAGATCTGAAAACAATTTAGACAAGATCAACTTCAATCCCTCCCCAAAAACCAAACAATTCTATTAATTAAAGACGTTATTCAATTAGCATGAGAAAGCGATATGAAAAAAATAAAGGTCACATAATGATGATATATTATTAAGAATGAATATCTAAAAGCAACGCCTTCATCTTTTTTTGAACAGGAACAAGGAAACCTGCTGCTTCAGTACATACTGAATATCAGTACGATGATTTATCCTATTTGACAATTATGGAGGGATTCCACTCATTATAACTTTATGAAACAAAATCAAAGAGTGGAATTTTTTCTTTATTCCATTGTAAGACATTTAGCGTCTTCCAGTATATGCGATATCCGTTCAAATTCTCTAATCCCATAATTAGGTACACGTTAAACACGATATTTGTACATGCTCAATTCCCAAATTATCTCTAAAGTGTACACAAGATGCATAAACAGCCTCACAAAAATTGAAATAGCCTGACCCTGCTATCCTCACTAATCGATTCTATTCATTAAGTGATTTTTCAAAAACTCAGTATCTTCATGTTTCGACGAGATCTGTGGCCAATATCAATTTGACAATGATTGGATGAAGAATTATTCTGTTAAAATATTCCGAATCTACAATACGAAAAGAGGGTCTAAATTCGAAATTTTTCGACTATACACTATATATGCTATAATATGCTTTTTGTACCAATAATTCTTTCACCGTTTTCCCATATTCTCTTCTATTCAGTGCCCTCACTCTCTGTGGTAGACGATTAATAGTATATTCTAAAGCAAGTTGCAGAATGAGCTCCTATTCCAACACGAATGCGAAAGCATGAGTGTTGGAATTGCCTTCTGCAACGAGTATTAGACGATATTTTCTCTATTTCAGTCAAGTTTCGTGAAATACTCTCGAAATTCAAATGAAAATTCAGGTTAGTGACTTTTGTATTGTAGCTTGGCAGTTGGTATGACTTACGAAATTTGACAGATCACGGAATTAGAATTGATTTGATTCGAAAATTAATTGGATCCAAGGTCGGTACTGACAACCACAAAACGAAAAATATAACTGAAAACAATGCTGTAATGAGTTTCATTACAGCACTACTTTTAATACTGTAATGAACCCATTACGATACTGAAATAGAGAAATAGTATTATGCCTTTATACATAATAGAAGACTTAAATTTTGTGGTTTTATGCACTGGAGTAGCGAGAGTGTCGGTACTTCTGGTCGAATAATTGTGGTAACTTGACAATTTGTTAAATCTATCTATATTATCTTTAATATAAATCAAGGCTCTATACATGTATATACAAGGAGCAGTAAGAATGTTGTTTTCTCTAAAAGCTGGTCGACAGGAAGTACGTGGGTGTAGGCCAAAAATCATACGTAATATACGCTTCTGGGATACCAGAACTCTGTTAAAATCGAAAGAGTCACCCCAGATTAAAATACAGTAATCTATATGGCTGTACACCAAACCATAATAGAGGTTCAACAGAACTTCAAAAGGCAAGGAATTCTTCAATCGATATATTACATAAAAAGATGAGCTTAGCTTCTTACAAACTTTTTCGACATGTTGGCACCACCTCAAATTTCCATCAACATAGACACATAGAAACTTGACCATTTCTTTTGCTTTCACTGATATATCATTGTAGCAGATATCAAATGTGCTGTCACTTGCACTTCTCAGCGCAAATCAAACACATTCGGTCTTGTCAATGTTCATGATCAGGGCATTTTCCCTGCACCAGTTATCAAATTGATCGATTAGGGACACACAGACGGCTTTGAGATCTTTCCGGTCTGAAGCAGAGACAGCAATTGACGTATCATCAACAAAAATGATTAATTTGATCGAGATTGCTACCAGATGTTCAGGTATATCATTTACGAAGATAATGAAAAGCAGTGGTCCCAATATAGAGCCCTGTGGAACTCCCAGCTCACAAACACGCCTGTTGGACCACTGGCTGTTCACATTCACAGACATTGTACGCCCTGTTATGAAGCTGCATACCAAATCCAGAAAAACCCCTCTAAAACCCAGACTATAGAGTTTATTCAGAATGAATTTAGGTGTAATACAGTCGAAAGCTCTCGAGAGGTCAAAAAAAAAGCCTGCTACTTGAAACCTTTATGGAGAGACTCATAGATGAACTCAAAAAACTCAACTGAGGCTGTTTGGGTTGATCTTCGTTCCCTGAATCCATGTTGGCATCCCGTTAACAGGTTGTACTTATTAAGGAATGCAGACATGCGATTCAGCACAATTCTTTCGATGACCTTGGAGAAGACACTCAGAATAGAGATCGGTCGGAGATATCTTCGACATTATTTCTTTTGTGAATTGGTATAACCTAGGCAAAATACCCGAGGAGACCGAGAGATTGATCAATTTCGAGAGAGGCTCAGCAAATATACCAAATCAGAACCAATACTTTTTTACCTTTTAAAGACCTGATCATATCTCAGACCTCATACTGACTCACTGGATGGAAAAAGAATGAATGTTCGTGCAAGGAAGAAGTTGTGCATCAACAAGATGCATTACTACCATATCGTTCAACAATGCTTTTGCTTGCTACAGACGAAAAGTGATCTGCAAAAGACTCAGCTATAAGAAGAGGGTCAGAAACTTCACCACCAGCAAAATTCAACGTCATATTGACTCTCTCCCCATTCGGTTTCCGGCCAGTTTCTCTTCTGACTATATTCCAGGCTGTTCTGCTCTGGTTATCAGATGAACACAAGAGTTTGGTATGGAATTGAAGTTTAGCATATTTTAGAAGTTGTCTATACTGTTTTTTTGGCATCTCCATATATATCGAATGAGCGTTGGCTCCTAAGATTAACATGGAGCCAGTACAGATTCTTGAGATTTTGGCTAGCCACTCGAACATCTGCCGTAACCCAACCTGAATTTGGACGATTTGAAACACTTTGACACCTTAATGGACAGCAGATATGCATACAATAATTTATAATTTCCATGAAGAAATCATAAGCAGAGTCTATATCAGGAAATGAATAAACAGATTCAAAAGTAGTTCGAGAAATAAGTGAGTTAAGCTCGTTCAGATTGTTAGCTGAAATAGACCTACATAATTTATTTATGCTAGTTTTGTTCAGCGGCTTCCCAGAAATACATCTGAAGGTAAAATCTAGAAGAAGGGATTCGTGATCGCCAATATGAGGTTCGAAAATTGATGTCGAACAGTTCTCGGTATTTGCATCTGTTAGTATATAGTCAACCTTTGTAGATGATATGCGGCCATTCTTGTCAATGATCTTGTCGTGTTGGCTCTAGGTTAGTTAGATTCAGATTAAAACAGTCAAACAAATCAATGAGTAGTGATTTCAGTCTGCAACTACTTTTCAAGAAGTCTATATTAAGATCACCACAGAGGAAGATGTGATCCACAATTGACTGGCACTGTTCGAGGACATATGAGGCTTTGTCTAAGAATACCTGAATATCTCCTGTAGGCGGCCTATATACACTGATGACACCAAACTTCACACCACCAAGAACAACCTTTACGGCACAGAATTCGCTTTCTAGTTCCTGCGACACTGCCGATATGTTTAGGTCGCTAACACGGATACCGGTTCTAGCATAAATTGCAGTTCCACCATGCTTACGCGAAGTTCTACAGAAGTACGACACCAACCTATAGCCAGGGATCGCCATAGTAGTCATTCCATCAGGATCACACCAGTCTTCAACTATTGGACAAAATAATTACCGATGGTGTCGCTGCATTCGCCGATCAGCTGTTTACCGAAACGAGTATTGTTTCGTGTTTACATTAGATTTCTATTTGTATTTATGGGATATTTTTAGTTCAAACGTTTATTGGCTATCAATAATCGAAGTTGTTTCCTTGATTGTGGATTATATTGTAAGTGCAAGTATAGGTAATATTGTGCTTTTTGTTATATTTTATGTAAAATGTTGAGGTGAGCACTATTCAATTTTGAATACTTTTCAGTTCATCTGGGAAGATGTTTACCAAAGGTTCCTCTAATTATAGGAAATTTTCCAATATTTCCATGCTCACAGATGCTGGGTAGAGGGTGAGCAAGTGTTGCAATGCAATCATTTGATTCTATGTGGGAAAAAATTATTTCAAAACATTGGAATTCTAGAAAGACAATCCCATCATATTGAGGAAATGATGTCTTATAAAAATGATGGTGTGAAGATTGACAGATACTAAGCAAGATTGTCTGGAATTTGCAAGCATATTTTAGCCCTGCTATTCTACAAGGTTGTACGTACTACAAAATATTTTGACAATTCTACTGATTTTGAAGGTAGTGTAAATGAACATCAGCATGAAATATATATTCATTTAATAGAAGCTACTAATTTTATTTCTTTTTAGGAAGGGAAAAAATCTATGAATAGAAAATGGGTGATAAATTTTGAATAAAAATGGACATTCATCAGAGAAATGTATGTATGCAGAACATGACGTGATCCTCGATTAATCATGTTGAAGAATTCATTACGCTAGATTTTAATATATTATTCATTTATTGCATCTCACTTGTGTCTCAGTCTGCAGTTATAACAAAATAAAATAATTAAACTCATCTATCGATTGATTGCACCTTTTCTGTTGCTAAATGAACGTCAATATTATAAAGCTATTTTTAATATTAATATTAAATTGATACATATATGTGATATATTGTTTAAAATTGCAAATTCTCGGAATTTATTGGAAATTCCACATGTAGATTTGATCACTGCTGAACATAAGTTCAATTTTGCAACCATCGAGAGAATCACTTGAACTCACAAGGTCCCTAGTTTCATTGTACATTATCATATGGATTGAATTCAGCACTTTCAACTAGGCTTCTTGAATTGTTGAAACTTCTATATATTCAAAAATATCAAGTAGACTCAAAGTAATTCATTTTGATAAGAATGAAAATTTTGTACAAGAACGATATGAACAAAAATTTAAAATGACTTGACTTGAACTGCTTTCTGTGGTAGGTTTAGTGGAGGTACAGTTTTCTTCTCCAGTAACAGAAATGTTTTCATAGTGAGAGTTTCTGAAGTAATCCAAAACAAATGAAGCATTGTTTTCAATTGACATCAGTTTCCACTCTTGCTTGTTTTCATTTCACAATCTTCTGGTCGGAAATGCTGTAAGCATACTCTAATATGTTTAGATACAGGTTTTTTCCATTATCGAAACATGCTCCCAGGATTTGCGTCTTTTAATTTCCTCTACGATTTCTAGTTTATTGGTAAAGTAAACATTTTGATTTTCACCACGAAAATGGGCCCCAGGATTCCTAGATTTTTTAGAATTACATCCATAAACACAACAATTAGTGTTTTTCACGGTTTTTTCCCTAGGCATATTTTTTTAATCGCAATAAAAACGTAAAAATAAACAAATAAACCCAGCTTTCACGTACTAACTGTCAAAACGATACTCGTTTCGGGCTTAGTTCCAGCTAACGCCGGCGGTGTCGCATAGAGTTGTGTTTTGCTCTATACTAACTATGTCTGGTGATCTTTCAGAGAACAAAAGTGAAAGCATATTCATTTTATTCGGCATCGATTGCACGTTGAGTTAAATAATCTTCAAATTCAGCATTGAAAACAGTGTTCTCAGGCAATGGTTCAATATCATCTGGACCTAGGCGATAGTGGTATCCAGTCGACGTTTCACAAAAAAACGCTTCACCGCAGCACCTTCAGGTCAGAATGAAGGGTTCATAGCCTGGTCCAATGACTCATACGGTATAACAATCTTAAAGGAGGAATAGATGTCAGGTCTCCTAGAAGTCAATTTCTCGCAAGACACACCGGATATACTCGAACCAACATAATTCTCAAGATCTTCAGTATTTGTCGCTGGGCTTAATCTGGATACATGAATGAATGCAAGACGCATAGTAGAGTCTTTTTGTATTTCTCATAATTTTTCAAACGTATATTCTATTCCTCTGATGAACACTAATCTTTATTCATCGGAGCACTTTGTCTCTGTAAATGTTGTATCGATTAATAAATGCACTCTCTCATATACCAACGTTATGGATATTGATTATTATATTATTCTCTACTCAATGTAGTTTTCAACGCTTGTACTCTTCTCTTGGTCCAACTCATTATTTCAACTCAGCCTTTTCAAAAACCCATTATTCAAACCATTGTTTGCCTAAGTCTGACTTCATTTGACCTCTCTTTTGAACTTTTCTAGATTACCTCTGTTTTTTATTCGTATAATGTCACTCTGTGTTTATAGATAATTTTATTATAGATAATATTTATATTAGAATTCCTTCACTTTATTAGCTTCATGCGAATGACTTATTCATATCATTATTGTAAATGATGTACAATAAATACACTATCATTTCCAACTGAATTATCTGGATACAGTCCTAAACAGTAGATAATTTGACAAAATCTGAACACCCTCGATTTTGAACACCACACATTCCTTTCATATCTCTAGTGTATCAGCTACTGTACTTCATAATTTGTCAATATGATTTTGTAGACTTTGATGTTTTCAGGTGTAACCACTTCTTTTGGATTTCTAGAGTGGTGTGCATCTTGGGTAGTTGTACGATCCCCACATTCCTTTCATATCTCTAGTGTATCAGCTACTGTACTTCATAATTTGTCAATATGATTTTGTAGACTTTGATGTTTTCAGGTGTAACCACTTCTTTTGGATTTCTAGAGTGGTGTGCATCTTGGGTAGTTGTACGATCACCTCTAAATTCTGCGTCACCTTGTGAGCCGTAGCTTGTTGTAGTTATCTAAAATACAATTTCAGAATTCTTCCACAAGTTCAAAATTCAAAAACGAACCAGTGTCCAGTTTTTAAATGAACATTTCATTCATAAAGAATCCGAATGAGTAGAAACCAACCGCGGTCTGACGCTGTCATTCATGAACCCAAGACATTAGGTATGTAGGTACATAGAGTTGTTTCTGTATCTATGTTGCCGAGAACTTTTCAACCAACCTAAGTGTTTTTTTCGAACTGAATATTGGACAATACTTAGCACAAATGAATTGAGTTTGTGTAGCGTTTGAAGGTGATCTTCAGAAACGACTCAACTACTAAATTATTCAATTCAATATAATTGGACAAAATAATTACCGATGGTGTCGCTGCATTCGCCGATCAGCTGTTTACCGAAATGAGTATTGTTTCGTGTTTACATTAGATTTCTATTTGTATTTATGGGATTTTTTAGTTTAAACGTTTATTGGCTATCAATAATCGAAGTTGTTTCCTTGATTGTGGATTATATTGTAAGTGCAAGTATAGGTAATATTGTGATTTTTGTTATATTTTATGTAAAATATTGAGGTGAGCACTATTCAATTTTGAATGCTTTTCAGTTCATCTGGCAAGATGTTTACCAAAGGTTCCTTCAATTATTAGAAATTTTCCAATATTTCCATGCTCACAGATGCTGGGTAGAGGGTGAGCAAGTGTTGCAATGCAATCATTTGATTCTATGTGGGAAAAAATCATTTCAAAACATTGGAATTCTACAATGACAACCCCATCATATTGAGGAAATGATGTATTATATAAATGATGGTGTGAAGGTTGACAAGATTATATACAGATATTAAGCAAGATTGTCTGGAATTTGCAAGCATATTTTAGCCCTGCTACTCTACAAGGTTGTAGGTACTACAAAATATTTTGACAATTCTACTGATTGTGAAGGTAAAATTGTAATGTAAATGAACATCAGCGTGAACAATATATTCATTTAATAGAAGCTACTAATTTTTTTTCTTTTTAGGAAGGGAAAAAATCTATGAATAGAAAATGGGTGATAAATTTTGAATAAAAATGGACATTCCCCAGAGAACCGTATGTATGCAGAACATGACGTGATCCTCGATTAATCATGAGGAAGAATTCATTACGCTAGATTTTAATGTATTATTCATTTATTGCATCTCACTTGTGTCTTAGGCTGCAGT
This sequence comes from Hippodamia convergens, assembly GCA_038502775.1. Lineage (NCBI taxonomy): Eukaryota > Metazoa > Arthropoda > Insecta > Coleoptera > Coccinellidae > Hippodamia > Hippodamia convergens. The sequence continues at coordinate 3,903,067 of CM076608.1, read as the reverse complement.
TATAATAAAATAAAATAATTCAACTCATCTATCGATTTATTGCACCTTTTCCGTTGCAAAATGAAACTCAATATTATCAAGCTATTTTTAATATTAATATTAAATTGATACGTATATGTATGATATATTGTTTAAAATTGCCAATTCTCGGAATTTATTCGAAATTCCACATGTAGATTTGATCACTGCTGAACATAAGTTCAATTTTGCAACCATCGAGAGAATCACTTAAACTCACAAGGTCCCTAGTTTCATTGCACATTATCATATGGATTGAATTCAGCACTTTCAACTAGGCTTCTTGAATTGTTGAAACTTCTATATATTCAAAAATATCAAGTAGACTCAAAGTAATTCATTTTGATAAGAATGAAAATTATTGTACAAGAACGATATGAACAAAAATTTAAAATGACTTGACTTGAACTGCTTTTTTTGGTAGATTTAGTGAAGGTTCAGCTTTCTTCTCCAGTAACAGAAATGTTTTCATAGTGAGAGTTTCTGAAATAATTCAAAACATATGAAGCATTGTTTTCAATTGACATCAGTTTCCACTCTTGCTTGTTTTCATTTCACAATCTTCTGGTCAGAAATACTGTAAGCATACTCTAATATGTTTAGATACAGGTTTTTTCATTATCAAAATATGCTCCCAGGATTTACGTCTATTAATTTCCTCTACGATTTCTAGTTTATTGGTAAAGTAAACATTTTGATTTTCACCACGAAAATGGGCTCCAGGATTCCTAGATTTTTTAGAATTACATCCATAAACACAACAATTAGTGTTTTTCACGGTTTTTTCCTTAGGGATATCTTTTTATCACAATAAAAACGTAAAAATAAACAAATAAACCCAGCTTTCACGTACTAACTGTCAAAAAGATACTCGTTTCGGGCTTAGTTCCAGCTAACGCCGGCGGTGTCGCATAGAGTTGTGTTTTGCTCTATACGTCAGTCATACCTATTTGGGTAATTATAAATCATGGCTTCTATTGAAATTGTTTCCCCTGATAGAAAATACTATAAATTCGATAATAAGCCGTCCATTGCTGGAACAAGATGTCATGTGGGGAAACACGATTTTTCGATATTCCCAGCAAACCCAGTAAATCTTGATAGTTCAGCAAGTTGCCGAAAAAGTTTCATGCATCAATAAAAAAGAATCATTTCTTGCAAAATAAATACTTACGGTAGCACAAACTCCACATATATTGATGTTCATTGGATTCAATAGAGTACATAAATGGCATTCCCATTCCTTGTTCAGCCGAGTAGGCTTCAATGTTTTAACATCGTAATCGTCTGAATCCTGAGAGTCATTTCGTGAATCAGGAATTAATGAGGTCGTTGGTACTGTTCTGGGGACCACTTCGGTGAAGTGAAATTTTTTTTTATGGACATCTGGGGAGGCAACTTCTTCTGTTTTCATATTCTGGCTAGAAATGGACTTGAAATTTGCTCCATCTTGTAGAATCGAATCGGGACCCTTAGGAATAACATTGATTATTTTTGGACCATCTGTTTTCTCGAATGCTCCTGACAATTCCGAGGAATCCACCAATCTTGATTCATTAATTTCGTCCTGTAAACATTGCTGTTTATTCCTTTCTTCAGACTCATTTCTTCTGAAATTATTTGTTCCCTCGATGTCATGAGGATGGCTTTCAATTTTGAGATTTCCAGAAGAGGTTGATGGACGATCGATTTTCTTGTCCTGATTCTCCTTCGATGTTGAATCTGTAGAAAAGATAATATTTGAATTGAAGAAATGCCATATTTATAGATGAATTTTTCATACTGCTCCTCCAAATTTGTCAAAGTGTGTTCAAACATTGTCCCTATTGCATCAGCCAAAGTTTTGAATGATTTTCTTCTACCAATAAAGAAAAAAGTCAACAGAAATTAATGATTTCTTGAAGCGACAGGAGTCATTACATTCAACCAATGAATTGCAAAAACCCTACGTATATCAAGCCCACACCAGTTAGTTGATGTGAACTTCATGTGTGTATCCCGATCAAACTTAGTTGCCTTTTGAAGTTTGATTAAAATAGTTGTAAGAAAAGTCGTAATCTTTTGAGGAATCATAATAACTCGAAATCTATTTTTAAATACTACGAGTAAGAAGTGCTACTAGAAACGGAAATAATAGAAATATCAAAAATGGAATTGAACATGTACCAACAAACTAACTGCCTTGATCGGAATCAACAACATATAAAGAAAATCGAAGAATTAAAGAATTTCAATACATTTTAAGTTCGATATGTCAAGCATTTTTGTTTCAGCACATGCGGCACATTTTCTGGATATTTTTCAATGAATTGATGTAAGAGGAATTATGAAGTACCGCCATTTCCAGTTGTTTTCTAGAGTTGATCAATTTTTTATGAATTATATCTTTCAATATTCTCGAAAGGAGAAAGTACACATCACTTGCCAATTTATAGAATCAAATTTCATTTAGCTACCAAGGACTAATAATTGACCATTCGTGAAAAATCCTGGTGTTGGTACAATGCATCTTTTAGGTAATTTATAAAAATATCACAATTGAATTGTTGTTGAATTATTAAAAGTGTCTATATCTTCTGAACAATACCAATGAGTTCTCTAGCTATTAAATTTGATTGGCTAGGAGTAGAAAAGTAGGTTTGTTTCTCATTTGTAAACTTCAGTTTCCAAAAACTCAATATTAATCAAGAAAGTTTATTTCATCAAGTCACTTACTTGTAAAACTGACAGTTAACTTGCTAAATTTTTACAAGTTAGTAGTATTTTTTTCACTAGAAAATTTTGTTTTATCGTCATATATGTTGAAAAGCATGGTACAATCGTTATTTCCAGTAACACAGATTTTTTATGATGAAAGAGTTGATACTGATAATGAGGAACCATCTGTTGACTCAGAAACTGCTGAACTCGAGGACTGCAGACCATTTGTACTCTCCTTACTACCGAATAATTTGCTAGACATTTCGACTTTTTTTGTTGACTGAATCATCGACATAATCAATAGCAATTTCGGTGCTCATCCACCCTCCTGCACGCTTTAGTACTGAAATATCTCCACCCGAATACGCAACCATAGTGGCTCCAGTTCTGCGAAAAGAGTGGCCGGTGTATAACTCTGGGTTTTTTAAACCTAAATATTTCACTATTTGCTTTGGGACACCACCAATAGTGTGCTAGCCAGCATCAAGGGAAATGCACATTTCATGTTGGTATGTCAAAAAAATCTTAGGCTTTTACATATTTCCTGTATAACATGCAGGGCTTGAAGATGCAGCTGCAGTTATGGTGAATACGATAACGTATTTTCCATATCTTCTAGATCAGTCATGTTCAAGGAGAGAATTTTGTCACCTCGATAACATCCAAAAGTCCGAAATATTGTTACAATTTTCGCCAGCAACCACTGATCATCAGGAGCATGTAAAAGAAATATCTTAGCCTTTTTTGGCGTGAAACGCTCTATTTTTCATTTCAGAAACGCTATTACCTTTTGAAATCTGCAAATAAAAACTAAACGTCATATTTTTCAATAAATTTTTCAAGGAGGAAACCTGCGAACAGGGGCATTTTCCTAAATTTTTAAGTAGCTTTTAACATTGACCATTTTGCCCATAAGGTATCAGGGCTAAATCTAGCTGATAGTTGATTCAACAAAACATCTTCAGTTACCCCAATCACACTTTTTTTGTTTTGCCTTTTTTGAAGTCGTCGTTTTCTCGCTCGTACCTTGAAGCTGATTTTGCAGGTAATAAACTTGATGCTACACTGCTGGCTGTCTCAATTATTTCTTTTGGTACATTCATTTTCGCTTTCGCCAAAACAAATGTAAAGAAAAATAAATAGACATTACGACATTTGCGACAAATTATTGAGATTTTCTTAGAATTTATCTAACGTTTTTACAAATGAGAAACAAATGAAATATAAAACGATACACGCAAGGGGGTATTCATATTTGAATTTCTGCTTTTAATGACTATTGTCATTTTGTTTCTTACCTGGTGCAACTAAATACAAAAATATGGGACATCCATCAGTAATATTGTTATCCTGCAGAGTTGTATTATCATCTGTTGCTAGCTCTTTTCCCAAGATCCATCTTTGCACATTGGCCGGTATCTCAAATTCCTCTTCTACAAGTTTTTTCAATTCACCTACCGTTTGCTCTGATCTCACTTGGATAGGGAATGGTCCCCTATGTGATACCTTATCCTCAACGTACATATCAACACTGAAATATAACGCTTTATCAAATCATGATTCTCGTCCATCATGTAATTTTTTACCCGATATACAGAGTGTTTCAAAAAAAGGTGATCATCTTTCTAGGATAGATAGAAAACTGAAAAATAATGGGGGTTTGTTCAGTAAAAAATTTTCGTAACGCCATCCGTATTTAGGATACAGGGCGTTGAAAAAGAACCAAAAATACACACTTTTCACGATTTTGCCAAAATACTGGCAACATGTTGAATCTACTCTAATCGAATTGAATTTTTTTATGTTTTCAGCTTCTTTCTAAGTTTTCTTGGGATTTTTTATTCGATTTTATATCGGTATTGATTATTACTTCAAAATTTTCAAATCGTAATATTCCGAAAACTGTGCACAGTATCGAGTTCAATCAAGAGTACCTTCTGGTGTAGAACTGAATGATGTTTAAGATCGCTCGAAATTTAGTTTAATAAATCTAATATCAAAAAAGTTATGTTCAAAACAATTTGGTACGAACAGTGTAACTAGCGCCCTTTATGATGAAAGTCAGACATCAAAACACACTCGTTAGGTGTATCAGCTTCCAAAACATATTCGTGTAAAATTTCATCACATTGTTGCAGGTAGTTTCGGCAAAATTTTGAAAAATGGCTTTATTTTTTTTTTTTCAACGCCCTGTATCTTGAATACGGATGGCGTTACGAAAATTTCTCACTGAACAACAACAACAACTTCATTCCAAATAATGTTGATCGCTACATAATTCAATGCATATACACACCAACAATAAATGAAATGACGTCACAGCACAGTAAACAAATATGTACATTAGACCAACTGTGCACCAAAATATTCTGCCAAGTTATATGGCTCCAAGTTTGTCAGCAAAGAATACACTTCTTTTCTGAATTTTTTGAGATTACTTATACATTTTATTCTATTAGGCAGTTTATTAAATATTCTTATACACATATATGATGGGTTGTTCTCTGTCAATGTTAGTCTATGTATAGGATAATTTATATCCAATGATCTAGACCAGTATTTTTGAGTTATATTGAAATTATTTCTATTTTTAAATAAGAATATTGAACAAACCCCTATTATTTTTTATTTTTCCATCTATCCTAGAGAGATGTTCATCTTTTTTCGAAACACCCTGTATAGAAAACTGATTATGCGAGTAAGGATGAAAAAACAAGTTTCTGCCTTCGAGTACTGTTTACTATTAATTAGGTGATTTATTGCTCGGTAAGCTTTTTAGAGAACCGCTACGTCTTTAATTTCAACTCGTTAGTTTGAGCCGAAGTGGTAGATGATTCTTTTTCGGAGCGATCGGAGCTTGTGCAAGGTCCAATTCGTACATGTGGTTCACTATAAGAATTTGGACCAAAACCGGTGTGTGTGTGCGTAACGCTAAATTCAAACACACGGGTTGGTCGTCCGGTCGTACAAATTGCATGCTGATTGGTGGAATTCACGCCGACCGTTTATCGGCCGACCAAATCGCACGCTGATTGGAGCTGGTAACGCTAAATTCACACACCGGTTTTTGGTCGGCCGGTTTCATGTCGGTCATCCAAATCGCACGCGGATCGGTGCTGACGTAAATGCAAAGTCGCATTCACCAATCAGCGTGCAATTTAGACGACCGGCATGAAACCACCAAAGTCCTTTATGAGTTGGCGAGGATCCTCGATGTCAGGTAACTGTTTGCACACAAGATCACCTGTACTAATATCATTCACTTTAATGTGAAGAATCAATTCTGGGGGTTTTATGTGGGGTTTATCAATAGATCACGAAAAAATGAGATAAAATATCGATTATTGATGAAAAAGTCGGGAATTTACTCAGTTTTTTCAGGCTTTTACGGCCTGGGTAAACTATAAGAGATAGAGAAATATAATCGCAGACATTTTTGTAGTGCTCAAAAAGTTCTATAAAACCCACGATAACCTATTTTAACATGTTTTAATTTTTCTAATGAATGTATTGAATAAAACTGTCAAAATTTTCTAACATCTTTATTATTTGTTTATACCTTATGTAAAGTCCACTGCATTTAGGTCGAAATGAGCCCAAACTTCGGACCAATTCATACAAAAGCAAATGAAGGCTTTTCGGGTAGGTCTCGGTGTCTAAAATGATATCCTAAAAGTCCCGTAGGCGGGAGTGACCGCATAACATTTGGCAACGCTGTAAAGGGCTAAAATCCTGCCCCAATGTGAATTTTCGTGAATATCTCGGTCCCTATGGAACTTACGACAAAAATACATCAGAGCAAAAAGAAAGCTGATGAAATTTCCTAGAGAAAAGGTTTCGAGTCGTTTTTTGATATAACCAACGGTTTCGTCACAATCTCGCCTTCAATTTGAACGTATGTGATATTCTGGATAATGGGGGTACTCCGAGGGGTACTCTATTCCACAACACCTTTGAGGATGACTACAGTGTGCGTTTTTGCCAAAGTTGTATCCTCTAATAGGCGTTCGAACGCTAATTTTCTTCTCCTTCGTCTTCTCCTTCTATGAATGCATGTATACTTTCTTCGATGACATCCGTGGAGTCAATCTAAGAGTTTTGGATTTCTGCTTCTGTTACATTTCATTTTTCTCAGGAAACTTCAAGTGGTTCGGCATTCAGGCAGGATTTTCCATGGCAATTGCCACAAACCGGTGAGCAACGAAGTCTCAAACTCCGACGGCCACACATTGGTCGACAACCTTTCGTACAGTTGCAAAATATCATAAGACAATCAGGCGCAGGAAGTTGGGATGTCATTTTTTGTTTCAATATATTGTCTTTAACATCCACCCCCACTCCTCAGGATTCGAATTGTTACCAAGCCATTGTTGTACTTGATATTACACTGTGAACAGATGTTCACAGATGTTATTTTGGTGCGTCAAGAGTTGGAGGTAAAAGATTCAGTCTCACTGGTCTGCTTCTGCTAACAACTTTAATCAAGGAAGAATGATGGTAGTGATTTATGGAGAGTTATTTAATGGGGGCAACATATATTGAGAGGAAAAACTTCATTCCGCTTAAAGGTTATGTGCAGTATTATTTTTGTTGAAGATTTCAGATGCCTCTCTCAAGTCCTGCCGTTCCTTAACCATTTTCAAAGCTGCGGTCTTTCATTTATTGAACAGAGCAGATATTGTATCGCTTGGTGCTGCAGAAGTACCGATAATTCTGCCTCAGAATCTTTCCTATTGTACCAAGCTTGATTCAAGATATCCTGTTTTCCTTTGAGGTGATAACAATACGGTTTACATACTTCTCTTCGAGTTTTATCTTAATTTTCTTGTCATCAGGTATGTTTTCTGTCAGTATTGCTCTCTATCCAGTCAATTTAAACTGAGAGTCTTCATGATTTTCAATGAAAGAAAAAATGTCCTTCATTGCGTTGAGAACATTTTCATACGCAGGATGACCAGCCTTCATTTTCTCGGAGACTGGCAAGTTGAATTTGTTGAAACAAATTTGATGATATTTAGCTTCAGCTGCAACTACATCTGTGTCAAACGTTACACGGTTTTTAAAAGATTTTGTCTAATCATCTCCGGCAAGTGCTATAATAAAAATAAATAAATAACTGTATTTAAGGCCATTGACCTAAGTCCTTCAGCCCTGCTATAATATTATCTTTGAAAATGAGGGTTGAAACATGACAAATTATTTTACGCTTGTCCTTTTTTGCTATTTTCTCTTTCTCCTCGTCAGCCTCGTTGCCGCATCAATAAATACCGGTATTCTTACTTGATTAGAGCTGTGAGCAGAAGCAGACCAGTGAGATTGAATCTTTTACCTCCAACCCTTGACGCAGCACAACAACATCTGTGAACATCTGTTTCGGGTGTACTATCAAGTACAACAATGGCTGGGTATCAATTTGAATCCTGAGGAGTGGGGATGCATATTGAAAGACAATTTATTGTAACCAAAAACGACATCCCAACTTCCTGCGCCTGATTGTCTTTCAAAAATGTTTTTTTGCAACTGTACGAAAGTTTGTGGATCAATGTGTGGCCGTCGGAGTTCAAGACTTCGTTGCTCACCGGTTTGTGGCAATTGTCATGGAAAATCCTGCCTGAATGCCGAACCATTTGAAGATTCCTCAGAAAAATAAAATGTGACCGATGCAGGAATCCGAAACTCTGAGATTGACTCCACGGATCTCATCGAAGAAAATATACATGCATTCATAGCAAGAAGAAGAAAATTAGCGTTCGAACGCCTTTCCAAAAATCAAAAAAGGCGTGGATTAGGTCTATTAGGGGATACAACTTCAAGAAAAACGAACCGTGTAGTCATCCTCAAAAGTGGTGTGGAATAGTGAACCTCCATTATCCAGAATATCACATACGTTCAAATTGAAGGTAAGATTGGGACGAAACCATTGGTTATATCAAAAAACGACCCAGAACCTTTTTTCTATGAAATTTCATCAGCTTTCTTTTTGCACTGATGTATTTTTGTCGTAAGTTTCATAGGGACCGAGATATTCACGAAAAATCACATTGGGGCAGGATTTCAGCCCTTTACAGCGTTGCCAAATTTTATGCGGTCACTCCCGCCTAGGGGACTTTTGGGATATCATTTGGCACACCGAGACCTACCCGAAAAGCCTTCATTTGCTTTTGTATGAATTGGTCCGAAGCAAAAGTCTAATTTCAGTGGACTAGTAGTGTTTTTATCTATGCAGTAAATATAATACCTACCTACATTGTCTCATGTAAACCAGAGTGGGCGAACGTCAATAAGTCAATCTGACGTTAGACGAAAGAACGGAAAAAGCGTGATTTTAGCCCTGCTCTGATGTAGTTGTGAGGCAGTAAAAGACTATCGAGTGATAAAGATCTCTACTATACCTTATACAACAATAGTGTGAGTGAATTATAAGAAGGATGTCAATCGTTGGCTCTCAATTTTCAAACAACATATATGAGCCGGTGTATGGGATTAATACAAATAAACCCTTTAGTACGAAGAAGCTAGAAACTTTTATTCAACTTTCAGATTGACAACTTGTTTTCAATTATTCATCAAAATGTCAAATTTTCAAAAAGGAAATATGATAACTTCATTCTTCAATATTTTCCTCCTCCCGTGAAGAAGCATCGTCTTCACCCATCTCTAAAATTTCTACCTTACATAGTTTTGATATACCTAGATCTTTTATAAATACCATTTTTCAATTTGATATCTACAACTCTAACCTTACCATCTTTACCCGGGTACCTAAGTCTCATAAACTATTCCTTCGGGCCAATTATTTCTGGGTAATTTATTGTCCATTGAAACTATCAGGTCCTAGCTTCCCTTTAGGCTTTCTTTCCTAATGGGAAACTAGGACACAGGGTTTATAGAAAACCAACCCACACTGACAGGTATCTACACAAGCAGTCCAATCATCACCCTCAACAGAAACGAGGAGTTATAAAAACACTCGTAGACAAAGCCTGACGATTATACGAGCCGGAATTTCTGGAGGATGAACTCGAACATTCACAGCATGCATTCGTCGCTAACGGATATAATGCTAAGGAAATTCAGAGGGCAATGAGACCAGAGGCACAATAAAGAGACTGTCTATAAGCCAACTCAAAAACTTGGCCAAATGATCAGAACTACCAAAGACAAAGTCGACCCACTCTCTCAACCCGGTATTTACAGGATTCCTTGTGACTCCGGCAAAGTCTACATTGGTACAACGAAGCGAAGTATCAATACGATAATTAAGGAGCATGAACGATTCTGTTTTCTGGTATTCTGCTGGAGATCTTTTTCTTTCCTGTACAGGCTTGGAATTAACTGACATTCCATGTTTGTTATCTGATTCTGAACTAATTTACTTGAAAAACGCATTTTTTCAAGAAGATTTTATTCATTTCATATCAATCAATTCACAGACTCCTAATAAATTTTTATTCAGCATCTGAAATACTCTGCAAAAAATTATTTGAGAGATAAGTTCTATATTCTTTGATCTAAATCGCGTACTGCCTATTTTTGGGGGAAAAGTTTGGAGGGCACTCAAGCAAATCTTGAAATATTTAGAATCAGTCTCGAGAGGTCATGTATCATTCAGATTAATATGGCTGATATTGCTAGGGTAAGGGCACCGGTTGTGGCCATCGTTCCAGTTGTGGCCACTCGAGATCATTTTCTTGAATAAAACGTAGTACATTCGAATTAGCCATTGAAATTTGCCTTCTTTGCCATCCTCCATTATTCCTGCACCAATTGGCAAGCTCATTTTTTAAAAGAGATAACGAAATTCGTTGCTTTTTCATTTAGTTCTTGACAAGACGGGGTAGTAGGCGAATGCTTAGAAGTGCGATTAAGAAACACAGGGTGTGCTTCCAATGTTTTTTTTTATTTAAACATATGCGTTACAAATGATAAATGTTTTATATCATTCTTATATCATGTTCTTCTATATTTTTTATAAAAAATAGAAAATTTCTGATTCTAACTAAATAATATAGTGCTGGCCAAAACTGGATCGCAAGAAAGTACGATTCGCTACTTGTAGCCACTTAGTGGCCAGAAACGGAGCGTACAAACCCAGTTGTGGCCACTAGATAATATAGGATAGATAATACTGCATCGTATGTAACAGACAAAGATGAAAAACTTAACAATATCGTCCGATAAATGAATTGGAGTATCTGGAAGCGAATGAAAATGATGAGCTCCATAAAAAAGGCTTAATAATAAAACACAAAGTTCTTATATTGACGAAATGGATGAGACTGAAAACTAGAGAAATTTGAGAAAGACTAGAAAGAAGATATATTGTAATATCATTGTAAGGATGGGGCTATGAATATAACGAGCTGGAGTCGAGCAAGTCTGCTAACATTTTTCCGAAATTGATCTTTATGATAAAATACTTTGTACCCTACAAGTAAAAAATATCAATGATCACTAATCCTAATTTGAATGTGATTAATCTCAATTTGAAGTTGAAAGGGTATAGTTCTGTGCAATCTCCAGAAGTGGAAAACTGAAAATGGCATGAACCTCCAGACCTTCTGTGGTATTAGAAAGAAGATCGTCAAGAAAATTGAAGAACATAGGGCTGCTGATGATCGCGGACCATGTTTTGTTTGAAAAATTTTTTTTTAAAAACCTAAATATTTTGATGAATTTTTTTATTTAAGTATAAGAAAGATTATAATTTTTCTATTATTTGTATTTATGTTTTCATAAAATTCTAATATATTTTTTTTTATTCATGAGAAGGTTTGTTGAATTCCGATGGAAGTGAGTATCAAACTGTGCAAGTTTTACCAAAACCGTGACTGGCCACGAATAGAAAATTGTGTGGCCACAACTGGTGGGGAATGTGGCCACAACTGGATAAATTGCACTCACTCTCCTTTTCATTTTTTAATTATTTTATTTGCCGTAAAAACAACTTTTGCTTGGAATCTCACTAATCACAATATTCATAGGGAGCGTTTTCATATTTTTAATTTTGAAGCTGTGCATGAATAGTGAAATGATCACAATGTGGAGTTGGAGAATGTCTTAAAGTGGCCACAACCGGTGCACTTACCCTACATATTGAGGCATGGT